>JAHWFP010014936.1:0-30758 GCA_023313725.1 Lithobius niger | reverse complement strand
TGCTGAAAGCTTGTTCCTTGTGGCCGGATTGTGTTGCAAGTTGTTATACGTGTGGCCAAGGATGCTGAAAGCTTGTTCCTTAATGCCGATATTGTGCTGCATGCGTTTGTCCATGTCCTTTGTTGTCCCTACGGCCATGGACGCATACTGAAAGCTTCTTTTGAATGTCCGTTGTCTGCTGTAAGTTGTTGTCCTAGTGGATAAGGATGTTGCAAACTTGTTCCTTATTTTCTCTTTGCACGCACGGCATCGTGAATTTCGACTATTCCTTTTTCTTTGAGGTACGATAAGGGGAAAAAACTCTCGGCCACTCTGTGAGACTTGCCAAAAACGGCACAAATAGAAACTGTCGCAAGTTTTTCTTTGCAAACCGGGTGATAAGTCCCTGGAACAGCCTTCCGGATAAAGTTGTGTGTGCTCAAAACCATGAAATCTTTAAGCGTTCCCTACAAAATTTCTGCAACAATTTTAGTGATGTTTATTTTTTTTCAACTTAGCCTCTTGTGCGGTTTCCCCCCCCCCCCCCCCCAATACAGGTGCTTTCGGAACCATTCCGCGTATTAAATCCTATCGATTTTAATATTGGTTGGTTGTTAGCGGCCCACGTGGTCCTTTCCACACCAGTTGGAAATATGCGACTAACTTATTTATTATTATTTATAGCCATATTGGCTGAAAACTGCTGTCTCTATGGCCAAAGATGCTCAAACATATTCCATAAGGCCACGACGTGCTGCAAGTGGTTATGAACTAACGCTTAAAGGGTCCATCAGCTGCTAAGATTGTCTAGGGACGGAAATGCTGAAATATGAGTGTGCTGCGAATAGTAGCCTAATCTCTGTGGCTGTAGTTTGCAGAACGTAGTTGTCCAAACTACAGGCACAGACATTGGCTGATTTTTTACATTCCGTTTATTGTTCGAATTATCTTTCTGCAGCAATTGAATAGCGCTGGTTTCTGTTAAATAGCTAAAGTTTCAAATCCTTTAGCAAAAACAAACTACGTAGGAACAGCGAGCACAGTGGTGCATAGCTTCACGGCTTCTTCACAACCTTACATTGTTTTGTCGTACAGCTGTTGAAACATTTATCACTACAATCAACATTTATCTAAGAAATGGTGCTGTAGTTTTGCATTATTTATTATAACGATTAGTTTTATTTTTTCAGTGGCCTGGCAAAGCATGGAATGGATTTAAAATTTTTATACAGATTATTGGCCGAGCGAAGCGAGGCCTTAAAATACTTAACATAACCTAGATTTTGCGCATCTCTTTGTCTGAGTTTTTATCTGTCTGAATCATGATCTGAAGACGAATCCGAAGATGAAATTCTGTCTCATTTATTTTCTAGTTTCAGCCCGAATTTAGCCCAATTTTCAGCATCGGCGGTAAGACAGCGGTAGTAAGAGAACCCGATCTAAAAGACTAGTGGCTCCGAGCATGCGTCTTCACGCTTCTCTTGCTCCCAACGAGGCATCCGCCGATGATTACGACGTAGCCTGCCTCCTTACGTTGCCTCAACACCGGAGGCGTCAACAACACAACTAACGGAAAACACGCATTACACCTCTTGCTCAGCCGAGTAACTGTGATGTGAAAGAACGCAATTATATGCCTAGTACACAAACCGAAGTATGCAATTATGCTTCAGTGTTATAACAAATTTATGGTAACAGTCGTGTGCGGGTCTCTTTAAAAAAAATCCATTGTTATTTTTTGTTTTTGTTTTCACATGGCAGACTGTTAGCATTCAGAAGCAGATCCCTGATTCCCACTTCCGTCCCGTCCCCTCCTCATAACAATAAGTGGCTTCACACAACTTTACTCGACCGTGTTCGCCCCAATCACAATTCCTAATAAGATCCCTATTTGTTGTTTCCCGATACGTGGGTTGTACTAGTCCCCGTCCACCAGAACGCAATATCACGGGACCTTAGGACTTTAGCAGTCAACACCTAGCGGTCAATGAAATAAAGGAAGCACTCTAAACGTAAATGGGCTTCACCGGACAAAACAAGCTCAACTATCCAATACGCGTCAAACGGACGGAAGTAGAAGTGATTTACACAACCCGACCACTGCAAGAATAATGACCAAACTATGCCATTGCCCATCCTTAAAACCCGAACGTTCTCATTCCCCTCAACCAAACAAACATTCACGGGTTCACCTTTCTTTCAAAAGCCAAGTAAAGACATGCAAGCATCGAAGAAGTATGTAATGGAATTCGGAGCGAGAATTGCTGTTTTGGCATGTATGTCTTTTCGTTCATCTGCTATAGCTTTTCCGATCAATCCAGTTACCCCAATATAAATCAGTGCCTGGATTTGGATCTGAATAGGGCAGCGTCAAGTGACGTCATATTGCCTAAGAGATAGCATCTGGAGGGCATAACTACAAGGGGCACTAGATTAAAATGTAAGGGAAAACAACGGCATTTCTAGCCAAGACAGTGATTTGAGAGCGGATTTATTAGGCTTAAAAAAGGTTGTTTTCTCCAACAACAAAAATCGCGCGTTATAGGCTTAAGAAATCCAGTCTAATAGCATTGGCTTCAGTAAGACGCCCTTCTTTTTCCCCTCCAGTGCCCCTTACAGCTAACCCAGTTACCGGCTACACGATAGAGTTATATACAATAATACTACGTTATGTCACTGCCCTATTGAAATCAAAGTTATTGAATTGACTATTTGAAATAACAGAGGACGATATTCTTAACGGGTGGAACAGGCAATGAATACCTGGGTTCACGTACACTATACACGTAACGAAAGATGCAGAAGAAGAATTCGAGAAACTCTTAGTATTAGTGAAACACGACAGATCAGCGTGGTATGACTTTGGCTTTTGCGTTGAAGCAAACACGAAAACCCTGTAGTCTCCGAAACGAATTTCACTTCCTGCCTTGTCCCAAAACTTCAAGCAAATCGAAACACAATTACAAACGCGAACGTGAACGTATAAAGAGAAGTCGACACTGGTTTTTGGAAAAGTGATGGCAGCACCAATTAGATTTCATGCATGAACAATATTGTGGCGTTCGTTCTCGTAGGGTCTATTCACTGTTTGTTCTGTTATTACAGATGCAAAAATAAATGGATTTGCCAATTTACCTTTATATTACAGATGCAACACGTTTGCATCTGTATTTATTTAACATTATATTCTCGTTTGTAATTTTTAAATTTAGATAATTTTTAAGTTAGTCTTTTACTTGTAATGAATATTTTAGTACTTTTTCTGGACAAAATCATCACTTTTGATGGTACTTTCGTAACTATGCGATCAGTGGGAGCATTGCAAAGCCAACCACTTTGAAAAATTCTCAACCTACATGAAGAAGACCATCTTCTGACATATTCAATTTTAAACATGAAGGCAACGTATTCGGAAATGAAGGTCAAAAATATAGTAAGTAAGTTTTACACTCACTCAAATTTCAGCTTAATTTTTGTAGCAGCTGTACTTTTTGTACTTTTTGTTCATTAGTGTGTATAATCCAGGAACTTTCGATAACGATTATAATTGCGTACTTGCCGAAAATTAAAGCCATTTGTAGTTATAGGCCGCTAACAATTAATTAAGTGGTTCTCGGGAGCGCACGTATGGGTTAATTCTCAGCGAATGAAATGTTTTTTATGACATGGTCTAAAAATTAAAAAAAAATTCCGATCACGCATCATCACTTTCAGCAAACATTTCCTGGAGCCGATGACCACATCACTCTTTGCTGCATTCACTTGAACGCCTCGAAACAAATTAATGGGTCGTTTAAAGGTACGTCACAATTAAAAACTTGGATATAAAGGATTATGAAATGTGCAAATTTTGCACGTTCACCCTGGAATGAAAACACAGATATTGTACTCCAGGACAAAATGTAAGCTACTGATTTTGTTTTATTTGGTAAAAACCTTATAGAACATTGCAAACACATCCAGTGTCTCATTTCACTGGAAAAAACTGCGGGTGGGTAGGGAAGGGGAGACCCCCCCCCCCCCCCAACACCCCGCGTCTTGAAGGCTAAGTGGTAGTGCGACAGCCCATCTAGCACGGTAGAACCTAAATCAAATAGGCAAAGCGCCAACTTTGACTACAGCACTTGCCATTTCTCAACAGCCAAGTTCGTCCTGCAATTCAAGTATTGTACGATCGATAAAATGAAGGTGAAAACTGAAGTGAAAAAAAAAATAAAAGGCACCTCGAACTATAGGAAAGTATTCACTCACCAAAAAAAGGCACTGTAACTCAACAAACCTCACCAAACAAAAATAAACACACAAAAAAGCAGCAAAAAAAAATTGCAATATTCTTCCTCCCAATCCCAAAGCTGGAACAAACATCAGGACGGTTGGCGAACGAACCAACGGAAACTCAAATTCATTTTGGTTCGTAATCCATTTTGAAAAATAAGGTTGTCAAGCTAAGTTAAAGCTCTCAGCCAAACACACACACGCTATTTCTTCGACTTTGTTAGAGAATTCGTACAAATAATTTGTCCCGACATCTTATTTCGCAACCTGCAACAGTGACACCCTCCTCCCCCCGCCACTACCGACCCCCTCCGAGGCAACAGTAATCGCCTAGGGTATTGGAAAGAGACTTAACTCGACTTAACGAACTCCCATTCAGCAAACACGCGATTACCCTCAACGAGGAAGAAGGGAACAATCTGTTTTCAACTAAATACCCCGAGGGCGGGTTGCGTTCTGCTAAGCCATTCAACCGAAAGCAACAAGGGTAATAAGCTCACTGCAATCGTGTCTATATCCACTTAGTGAAATCGACCTCGAAGAAATGAAGCCGGCTAAGTACCAGGACATCTGTCTATACCTAAATTGTACGAAATCGGACGAACCTATCTATCGACGCCATTTTATCCAGTGCGGCCACCCACAGAGATAAATCAATACCGTAAATTGCGTATTAAACGCCCATCGGCTGTCAAAATTAATTCGAAAAAATTCCACTTTGAAAACAGCTATACGTCAGTAATACAGCAAGTCAAGCATAAATACAACTTATGTACCATTTAGGAGACGTCTTGAGTAGTCGCCATCTTGCCTGAATGTTCGATTCGCCTGTGACGAAATGACGTCACTATATACATCCTTACGTCCCTGATTCTTCGGTGGAAACTACACGTATTCCTAGTACGTGTGTTTTGACCACAATAGGCAGGATAATGACAGAGATGGACAATTATTCCGACCTCACTGCCTGGAAATTATTCAGTAATATACTGTATATGGTTTTGATTTGTTATTTTCTGTAGTGTTAGATGTCCAATTGTAATTATTTTCTTAAGCTTGTACCGTACCAAGTGATACGGATGCCATACTTGCAGTAGTGAAATCTATCCAGAATGCTTAACCTCTGAAATATTATAATAACGTTTTCACAATGACAAAAATTTAGAAAGGAAATGATAACCTACTGAACTGTTACAAGCGTGTTAATAATCGGATAAATTGAAGAAAGCGATACAATCTTACCAATTTAATTCGAAGCACCACCAAATAGTAATCGGCAATAGGTACTTACCTGAAACAAAGAAGAAAAAGACATGAAACATGTATGTCAAACAAACCAAATATCAAATATTACAAATTTATTATACTTACCAAAAATGTAAAGAGTTGGGGGAGGAGGATTTGTGACTGAGACTCCCCTGCTGAAACGTCTTAGATTCATTCCTATTAGTTCCGTCTAAGTTTATAGAGGGCGCCATGAGTTTTATGTAGGAATTTCTACTCAGTTTCAGCCTAAAATTAAACTAAACTAAACGAAACTAGCTTGTATTTACTTATTATTAGGTTAGGTTAGTTGTAATTTAGTTTACTTTAGATTTGGGCTGAAAAATGAGCAAAAATTACCAGATGGAATGCGTGGTGACCTCTGAAAACTCGAACGGAACTAATAGGAATGAATGTAACACGTTTCAATAGGGACTTTTGGGAGTTAAAAATTCTCCTCCCCAACCCTATAAATTCTTGTTATTAGGAACAGTTTAAACTCACGAAACATGTTATTTTTTAAAAATTTTTTTAGTTTATGCTTATCATTGATCAGTTATTTTGATCAACAATAATCATAAGCTAAAAAAAAAAAACACGTCTGGACATCGTTATTATTTTTCTGTAGTTGCAAGGTTAGTTACTATTGCCCAGCGACTAAATAATTCAGAAATTTAAAGGAAAACACGTGCAAATTTTGTAAACACGTTTCATGCGTTGTTTACAAAATGCAGCTAGCACATACAGTTCTGCGAATAACACAGTGATGTATCGTTTTGATCTTCTCTTTTTTACTCCCTCCGAACCTTAAAAACGATAGAGATCTCAAACGCCAAAACGTTCCTGTGTAGTGTTGTTTACATGTTGCACTTTTTAAATAGAATGCAGGATGACAAAAAAAAAAAGCGTTGGTATGTAGCGAACAACCTGCACGCACGCACCAACACTTTAAGCCAAGCAAAGTTTAAAATGAATAAATAAAAGGCTCTCGGGCACAGAAACCTGAAAAACTGGCGAAGGATGAGGTTTTTATTTAATTTTATTTTTCTATTACCATATGTAAACAGATTTTCACGAAATAACTTCTCAGTGCTGTAATGTATTGAATTGGCTTGGCCGTATTTTATAGGGCCAATAAAAAGGTCTCGTCGCACTCAAACATCAAAAATCGGTTAAAACTTAAGAAAGTTATGAAAATTTGTGAAAAATAAGTCAGAAAGTCTACAAAAATTATGGATGCGACGCATTTCAGGTGATATGGCGTTGGCTGAGAACCATTTTTTCAACTTTGCTATAGGCCTTACAAGATAATAAAAAAAAATACATAGGCAGAGTATACTGTTCGATAGACGGAAATCGATTAATAAACTGAATGGAGTTGAACCACAAATGAAATACAAGCTGAGAGTGTTGTTATAAATAACATTTTTATTTTTATTTTACATTGAAAACTGACAAATGCTCGACCTCACAGTGAGGAAATAAGACACTTTTAACCAGGGTCCCCAATCCAAGTTTGGGTCCTGGAACTAACTACAACAGCGGGCCTCCTCTTCTGACTGAAATCGTAAAAAGGTTACACTATGTTACAATATTCATCGGCCATAATTGTGCTTAACGGGTTGGTTCATTTATTAATCCGGCCTGCTTACGTTTGTTGGCTTCCCTGCCTAACAAGCTGACAAGTTTGCACTTTACGTGCTCCTGCTCCGTGCTCGTTGCCGTAGGATTGGAGTTGTTGTTATAGTTGGGACTATAAAAATATTCACAATACCCACAAATCGAGTATGTTTCTCATAGTCGTCAAAACTCATAATTGCGAAAAACAATTTTTTGTAGGCCGTGCGGGCACCTTGAGTGGCCGGGCCTGGGTACAGCGGGTCCACCTGACCGCCCCGTTGTGGGGGCCCTGCTTTTAACCCATATAGCTGTGAGCAGCGCGACGCGAACCTTATTTACTACAACTGTATACGGTTTAAAATCAATGTTTTGCAAACTGGAATGTCACTGGTTCGAAACGACTTTCATTTCGAGAATTAGTTATCTATCGATGTGAAACTGTATCCAGAATGTTCCACAAAATTGGTCGTTCAGACGTTCAATTAAATCTGTATCTGCACTATGAAAACTGCGCAAAGGATGCCGGCCTCATACGATAAACACAGGGACGTTTTGGTTTTCCGATGCCTGTAAAGAAATTCGAATGACCCCTGCACAGCTAACAGAGCAGATGCACCAACGCCACATTCACTGCGCAGCTCGCATTTGCAGTCAGTCGTGTAGCTAGCTACAAGGGGCACTGGAGATAAACGGAGGTAAAAAGATTAGCGTCGTTTGTCAAGCGAATGCTTTGAGAGCGGCTTTCTTAAGCCTAAAAAACTATTTGTTCGATCCATTATGCTTAGAAACACATACATATTAAGGTTGTAATCGGAAAAGAAAAGATTCCACTTGCTCGTTGGAAATAGCAGGAACTGACAACAAATCCAAACAATAACGTATATGTTGGATGAAAATTAAGGAATGCGTTAAGTACAAATCGCACATAATTTCACGCATTTATAAACACATAAAAACATAGTACATCAGCGGAAATGCCTCAAACAATGTTTTAATGTCAAATGTCGACTTTAATGCTCGTTTTCTCTTAGGAGGAGACGGTCACCCTCGAATGACAGATAACAGCAACAGATGTTGTAATGTACATAGTAAGATTAGGTCAACCGTGAAAACCTGACTGGTGTTGGAAATTGAAAAATCTCCATTTTGGGGAAAAAGCCCTCTTGAGTAGAAAAGAGGCTTCCCAAGGTTCGGGCGTCTTCCGTAACAGTTAACGGACATCAGCCACGAATTACGGTAATCTCACAAGCTATACCTATATATAAACAGGACGGATTGCCAAATGGACTCGATTAGTGATTATAGTGGCTACGGAAATAGGTTTGCACCCCCATGAATTTAACTTACATACATATTACACGATTTTACCTGCGGTGAATCTTCCATTCTAAACCAAAGTCTCATAGCAGGAATGAAGCAACCGCAACGACGACCCCCGGAAGGGGAACAATGAAAACGTGCGAGTGTGTCAATTCTTTGGCTTGAAGTTGAAACTGGGACGTTGTTGCCCTGAAAAGAAGTTGAAATTGGCACATTGTTGCCTCGACTAACAATTTGCTCTGCGCGGTCATCGCAAAGGCATGTCTTAAATGACGATATGTACGAAGGACAGTTATTTTTCGCACACTACTGGGAGTGGGGAGGGGCCTGAACCGGGAATGCCCGTTGGTGGGGCAGTTCTTATGTTACACCCACTATTTGATTACGATATTGCTTTGCGGAGGGAGACGATTGACGAAAAGGCAGCACCGAGCAAATACTGGGAAACAACCACGGGTCAAACAAATCCCCGGGCGAAGCCGGGTACGATGCTAGTTAAAGTAATAAAAGTACCGCTCACACAATTTCCTTAGTTATCGGCATACAGTAGGTTGCAGTGAAAAAAACCTTTTTCGGAATTCTGAATAGCAATAGTGTGGAAAAGTTGCCTTTTAGTATCACTACCACATATAAAATATTTCATCACTCTAAGATGATGTCTTGAGGGTCCACCAGGGGGCTGCAAGTGAAGCATTGTTTAACATAGGCAAAATAGCTGAACAGCATTACTACACTGAGTTTAAACTATTCTTTGACAATGAATATCAACAGTTTTTCATTGCGTTTGGAAGTGTCAAAAAGTGACAAGAGTTTGGATCCACAAATGTTAGTCATTAAATTCCCTCTTAGACTGCATGGCTTATCGCACAAGGCCCACACAAATATCGCTGTATTGATCGCTTCAATTCTAGAAATGGCTGTCATCCTGAATTGCCCTTACCCTGTAGATGGCAATAAAAACGTGGATTGAGTCTCCACGACAAAGGACTCTGAGACGGACGAGAAGAGGACAGGCAACAACGCCACTGGCAGCGAACGACAGGTCAATTCCAGCCCACAAACGCTCACGAAGCGCACCTTCCAGTTCATTCTTAGAGCTCGGCTTTTAGATTGCCAAAACGCGATTACGCCCCCATTAATCGGGATAGAGGATGGATGAGTCCCGGGAGAAAGAGGGTCTCTGAATGGAGGATCCTGAGAGGGAATACGGTAAGGTAATTCGATGGAGTAGTCTCGAGAGACCGCACTGGCTAATACCAAGAAGAACTTAGCACCATCCGGAAAAGGGAAGAAGAAACCTGGGGAAAGAAAATAAGAAAGTATATAAAGAACTAAAACTAACTTTTAAAGCTAGGCTTGTTTACGACATCTTTTTTTTTTCCAAATGTTGACTCACGATAGAGAACGCAACGAACTGATATCAACTGGCCAAAACATTCGCCAAGTTCCATTCCACTGATTAATACTTCCGACGTTAAGGGAAAAGCTTTTTCGTGTTTTTCATTTAACCTTTGAACTTTAGTCGGTGGGACTGAACCTGGTATCTGTTGGTGTCACTCCTTTGATAGATCGAACCATTGTGTACTATGGTGGTCTTCATACCAGATTTGGTTTTTGGTATGATTCATATCGAAACCACACTGAGGTCGTCCTGACAGAATTCCTCGTACATTAAAGCTTTTACCATCGTGAGCTTGGTATCATCATTGATGATAAACTTAAGTTCGATATTCGTGCCACTGTGCTATTCGAAAAGCTTTCGCACTGCATATTGTGTGTTTAAAATTTTTTTTTAAACTTGCTGCTTCTCTTTTTGCCTTGTTGTACAAGACATTTGTCATTCCTGCCTTGCACTATTCTTCCCAAATCAGTAGGCCCTGCTATGCGAACTCCTTAGACAGACTCGAAAAGTGTCAAAGAAAACTCACGAAGTGGTGTTTCCCTATTCGTGACATTCCTTACAGTGATCGGCTTCTCCGGGTTAAGCTCCCTACACTTTTACGTATCAACTCCTTTCTAATTTCTTTGACTTAGGCCCGTATTCTTAACGCTGACTAAAACTCGTACTTGACTTGAAATGACGTCACACCTATTTAGTGCCATTCACCACCCGAATTCTTCCAAATGTATCCAAAAGAGGTTCTGGTGGTGAATGGCACTAAATAGATGTGACTTCATTTCAAGTCAAGTACGAGTTTTAGTCAGGGTTCAGAATACGGGCCTTAGACTCTTCCCCCAAGTTTTACCGACACTTCAGCTTCGGTCGTGGTCACAGTCGCAAGCTACAGTGTCTGGATTGACTTCTGCGGCTTTTGCTTTTTTAATGCACGTGTGGTGCTCTTGTGGAACAGCCTGCCTGAGCATATTGTTTCTGCTCACTCTCTGAATAGCTTTAAGACTCGACTTGATGCTTGGCGGGTTTGATCCGTTTTTACCTTTAAGCCTCGGCTCGGCACCGTCATTTTCTTATGCTACCCTCCCCAAGTTATTTTACATTATCCCCTTCGTGCACACAGAAATATTTCATACGTAAAAGCAGCCCACGTCTTTGAAAACGTCTGGTCCCTGGCACTCAGTACACAACATGATTATAGTATCCGCGGCCTATCTTGAGTTCGCCCCAGAACGACACAGATAATCAATTGTATGTTTTTGGTAGCAGAGTACCTTGTTGATATCCTAGATGGTTACAAAAACAATGGCGGCCGTCGATGAAAGCCGCTCCCTCCAGGAAGACGTAGCCGCTCATAAAATATCTGCAGGACTCAAGATACGCTGCGCAGACAATAAAGTGTTTTTGGTAGTTTTTAATGTAAAAAACACCAAGCTGTTGTGCAACACCAGTCGTTCGTCATCCAAGCAACAGGGATGCCGCTGAGGCCAATTGCAGGCCTACTACGACCATATTTAATGAGAACAAAGGCCGGATGATAAATATTGTGACATCCTATCACCTTCATCACCCGAAATTACAAATACCTCGATAGCACCTCCACCAAGAAGATGTGCAGTTACATTTTTAAGTAGAAATTTTTACGGTGATAGCAGCATAAATCAATAAGCATCGGACTTTGATTTTTAAAAAGCAGCCAAACTATCACGCTCTTCTTTAGCCAACAAGGAACTCTCATACAAAAAAAATAAAATAAAGAAGTGAAAAGAAACTATAAGAAAAAAAAAAGGAAAGTGCAGAAACCGAAAATGATTAATGGTAATTATTTAATCAATACTTGATTGGTTGCTCGCCTACTGTTTTGACATGTAGATAGCAAGCCACGTCGGTGTTTTTTTTTCCTTTTTCTTTTTTACGAAAAAGGAAAGAACCACTTGTTCCTAGTCCCGTTGCCAGGTAACGGGTAATGTTATTTCTTCGCTCTTTAGTCGTCCTAAAGCCTCTACCACCCGACGTTCTTCTGAATCCATACAAATTTAAAAGGTTAAATATATCCAGAAAACCAAACCACAATGCTTTCACAGAGATGTTGCCGGGGTCCGCGTGGTGGAAAAGACAGTAGGGTACAACTATAAAGATGTGGACATTTGATGTCCCCACACCAGACCTGAATGCAAGATGTAATTACGTTGGTTGCTCTTGGACTAAAAAGAAAGAAAGACCGATATCGTTTGTCCACCACGCATCCAGGAACCCGTTGAAGCACTCTCTCTATGATCCTCAGCACTCCCTAAGGCTGCCAGACGTAGTAACAAAAACAACATGCGTTGGCGTCACCATAGCAATGGAACACACAAACCTGAAAATAGCTCGGTCTTCGTTTACATTTGTATGAGAGCACCTCGTTCTTCCTCGATATTGACAGAGAAAAAGTTGGACGTGTCATTTAAAGTAGATTTAAGTCATTCACCAAAGAATATTTTAAGACCACATGATTAAAATGTTTTTTTTTTATAGTTTTAAATGTAAAAAACAAACTATTCTCACAGTGTGCCACCACAGGATAAACAGCAGCCGCTAGGGGTGCGTTTGTTCCTGGAGTCCTTCTGCCAATGCTTTCACTTACAGGGAATTCGCACGGTCTACTACCTTCATCCAACCCCACTTTTTCAAAATTTCCGTAAGCCCACAATCTTCTACTCCAACAAACACATGTTAACACCCTACCCGACCTAAACACCCTACCCGACCTAAACCCAACCCCTTGTGGCACATTCTGAGTCTAGCAAGGCAGACGTTAGTCTTTCCTTACCCACCGCCATTCCTTCTTTTGAGTGATTCATTTCGTTTTGGAATGAGAAGAAAATGCGCTTGCGTTTGTGCTCCATTAACCAAATTCCCATAATCAGTAGCACAAAAAAGGAAATATAGAAGGAGAGGTCACAACACTATGTTTGTGACCTCTAGGTCACCGCTGCGAAAGATTGAACAGCTACTTGGCTCGGATGGAGCCTGTAGCCAGTACCCGCCCCGGTAGTGCAGTGGTAAGAGTGCCCGGCTATTAAACAGGAAGTCCTGGGTTCGAGTCCCAGTCGGGGCAGTTGTCTTTTCTTTCTTTCTCAGATTAGTGTATTGTGTATCCTCACAAGGCCAGTCTTCAATGCAGACTGCTTGCTTCGTTTACCTTGTGTTTTCTGCTTTATTTAAGGAAGTATGCTTCACTTCTAGCAGGAACGGCAGGCGGACTATATACTTCTCGTAAGTAGTCGTTTGCATTTTACTTTTAATTTGCGTAACTAGGTGGCGTTCCTGTGCCATCAAAACGGGCCCATAGTTTTTTTTTTTAATAAATTCAGGTGTGCGCGGCCTATCATGGGTTCGCCGCAGAACGAACACAGATAACCGATTGTACGTTTTTTGCAGCAGAGTGCCTTGTTGGTATCCAAGATGGTTACAAAAACAATGGTGGCCATCGATTAAAGCCGCCCCCGCCAGGAAGACGTAGTCTCTCGTAAAATACTTCCAGGACTCAAGATAGGCCGCGCACACAATAGGAAATGTTAAAAATTATTGGTGTAATTAAAGGAAATTTAAAGGAAGGGTTTTTTTTTTTTGCACAGGGTAAAAAAAGAGAAATTTTGACTTTACTCAGGGAAATTCTGTAAGTGAGAAGTGGAAGCACTGCTTCCTGCTGCCATACCTAGCAGTAATGGGAATGAATGAGTGAAGTTCCTCATTTGAAACTCGATTTGAATAAAAACCGGGCATGGTGTAAAAAAAAAAAAAATCTGTGGTGTAATGTATAGACCATTTAAAATTATGAGCTGATTTATACACGACTTGAAAGATAAACGAAAGTTTTTTTGCATGTGAAGCTCTTGTCTTATTAACTCGTTAGATGATGTGTTATTATTGACACACTGACATTATTGACACACACGGGCAAAAGGTGGAGTAGCCCTTTATTATAAAGACACACTGCCGATTTCTTCTTCTCACCATAGAGCAAACATTTCAGGCGACTGGGAGGCTGCTATTTGCATTCTTAAACTCTCAAATTCTGTAGAGCTCCTGATAGTTTGCAGCTATAGAAGCCCCAACCCTGTGAGTGACAACTCGTACTTGGAGTTTCAAGACTTCTTAGGCAGACTACTGGCTAACCATAAGCACAATCCTGTTATTTTACTTGGTGACTTTAACTTTCCGGACATTGATTGGCCGGCCTAATGAAAGCACCCTTCCGTCTGATTTTGCCGCAGAGAGTTTTATCACTTTACTCCAAGAACACACACTTCAACAGCATGTCAACTTTTTCACCAGGTACAGAGTTGGTCAGGAGCCGTCTCTCCTGGATCTGATCATCACCAAGTCTGACCATCCTGTCGGTAAAATCACGCAACTTCCTCCGCTCGGCCTAAGTGATCACATTTCTATGGTTTTCACCCTAGAAACTCCTATCGCTATCAAAGAAAGCGTCACAAAAAAGCTTGCCTACAAACTGGCTGATTATGAACTCATAAACAGTATGATTAGCAGCATTGACTGGGTTTCCGAATTTGAAGGGCTTAACAGTGACGAGCAGTGGGAAATATTACACTACTTTCTAGACAGTGTTTGTAACACTCTTGTACCAGTTATGAAGCCAAGAAGAAAACAATTTCCATCCTGGATTTTTTCACCAGCTGGTTCCACTGCTGTGAAAAAGAAGCGACGGGCGTGGACAAGGGTCAGGAGAAGGCCGACTCCTAGCAATTTTGCTGAATACACTTACCGCAGAAACGAAGTTAATACCCTTACAAGAGAGGCAAGGAGAAACTATGAAGCCAATCTTACAAAAAACGCCAAGAAAAACCCTAACAACATCTTTAAGTATGTGAAATCACAGTCCAGCAGGTCACAGGCAGCCTCATCAATTACTGTTGATGGTGTCACCCATAGCGATGATGCTACCATTGCTAGTGAATTCAACAAGTACTTTAATTCCGTTTTCACTACTCCATCAGGAAACTCCAATTTCACTGGTGGGATGGCCGAAATGGAAGAATTCATTACAACTGACATTGTCCTCAAACTATTGTCTGAGACTGACATTGATAAAAGCGCTGGTCCAGATGGCATCCACCCCTTAATTCTGAAAAACTGCTGTAGTGGGCTAGCTATTCCTGTCTCGATTATCTTTCGCACCTCTCTGGCATCTGGTAACTTTCCCAAGGCTTGGAAAGATGCCCACATTGTTCCTATTCTAAAGAGTGGGCCCACTAACTTAGTGACAAATTATCGCCCAATCTCACTTCTGTCTATTATTTCTAAGCTTCTTGAGAGAATTGTCGTAGACTACATTGTTGACTTTTGCAGAAGACAAAACGTTTGGTGTAAGGAGCAGCATGGTTTCCTTACTGGCAAATCTTGCCTAACTAACTTGCTGACTGCTGTCAATGACTGGACCAACCTTCTTAACGACGGCATTCCTGTCGATGTTGCCTTCTTGGACCTAAGAAAAGCTTTTGACGTTGTTGACCATGCCATCCTGCTTAGTGTCTTAGAAAAGGTGGGTTTGCCACATGGACTAATTGGCTGGATTGGTAGCTACTTAAGCGACAGAAGACAAAGAGTGGTAGTGAGAGGCACTTATTCCACCTGGCTTCCCGTGACTTCTGGTGTACCACAAGGTTCGGTTCTGGGGCCAATCCTTTTTCTCCTTTTTATTAATGATTTACCAACAGTTGTGGATTCCATATGCCTACTCTTTGCTGATGACCTTATACCGACCAGTCATCAGCGAAGAGGACACCAAAGTTTTCCAAGAAGACCTCTGTAAAATTCATGACTGGGCCACTGCTCATGGCCTGCAGTTTGGCTCCCAGAAGTGTGTCACTATGCATCTCGGTCTCAACAATGTACGTGCCAATTACATTTTTGATAACTCTACAATGGAATCCATCACACAAAAGCGTGACTTGGGTATAATCATTGATGACAGGCTCACCTTCAAGCAGCAAGTTGACGCTGTCATAAACAGATCAAGTAGGATGGGAGGCTTTGTACTCTCCGGATTTACATACCTGACTCCAGCTACCACTAAAATCCTGTACACTACTTTCGTGCGCCCACTCCTGGATTACTGTGTCCAAGTTTGGAGGCCCCACTACCATATCCACCTCAGCCGCCTCGAACGTGTTCAACGATGGTTCACCAAAAAGTGCCCTGAAATTAAGCACTTGCCATACCAAGAGCGACTCAAAGCCTTAAACCTCACCAGTCTCGAAGATCGCTACAACAGAGGTGACATGATCCTTGTGTACCAACTACTCAATCAACTACTGGACATCGACTATGGAAGCTTTCTTGATCTTTCTCAGGTTAGGCACACACGAGGCCACTGTTACAAACTGCAAGGTGAAACCTCACACAACAACACTAGACACTTCTTCTTTACTGAGAGAATTGTAGTGCCTTGGAACACGCTGCCACTTCGAGTGGTAACTGCACCTTCCCTGTCAAGCTTCAAGGCTCGCTTTGACAGCATGTAACGAATGGGGTTGTTTTGGGGGAGGGGGGGTTTGGCTCATGAGCATGCTCAAGCCAGGTTTTGTCTTTTGTATTGTATTGTACACGAAACGCTTGTGATGTGATCTACTTTGCCTTCACTGAAGTCTTTGATTTCGTGTCACATAAACTTCTCAGCAATCATGCACATGCTGGTGTTCCCTACTATCTTTGCTAGCTTTTGTACTCCTACACGAACAAAAAGTAACAGTTGGGCACAGCCTATAGGCTCCAGTTCATCCTGTGTTTCCCAAGGTTCTGTTCTTGGTCCCCCCCCCCCTCCTTTTTTTTATTATTCTTCATCAATGATCTTTACTCATCTCAATCACATGCCTTCTGTTTGCTGGTGACCTGAAGGTGTATTGTAAAATTTTCGATTCTAACGACTCAACATTTACCTAGTGTGGCAAATTTTCCATTCTTCGCCTCTCGTTGGGGGGGGGAGGGGTTTGAGGCTTAATGGCACGCCGACAGCTTGGTCATTAGCGCCAACCTCAGTCACAGTGCAGTGGTCCGGGTTGCCACTGCACCACACATTACAGAGATATTATTCAAACCCCTAATCTAAATCTTGTCATACATCTGTACCTCCTGCAAAAATTGAAAAACACGGGACAGGAGGACAGACTTATCACCCAATTGACGCGCAATGTCATGCGGAAGACGGAAACGACGACGAACACCATCAAGATGGCGACAATAAACAAGGAAGTGCTGGACCGTAAGTGGCTGTCGACACCAATAACATTCAGGAGGGGTAACCCCCTGCAAAAGGAAACAGTGAGTAAGTCTGGTGTCGCCAATGCGCAACTGGGCCAACACCATCTCCTCACGATGACTGCGGCGACATGCCAAGTGTCATTCCTCGAAAGTGCCTTTAATAGCTCGCAATTTATTACCGTCCTGTCATTCCTACAAGGCTTGCCAAAAAGCGTGTAACCTCAGACGCAGACTTGGAAAGGCGTCTGAGGGAACACGGCTGAGATCCCTTCCGAGAGGGCCAGAAAGGGCCCCTTTTGCTGCAGAATCAGCTTGCTCATTTCCACCTATCCCAACATGGCCCGGGATCCAGCAGAAAAGCACTGTTTTCCACTGGCCAGGCAAGCGGAAAAGCAAAGCTTGGACACGTTGTGTCAAGGGGTTCCGAGGATTGTAATCCGCCAAGGACTCCAGGGCACTCATGGAATCGCTAAAGATAATGAAATGTGTGCCCTGAAGGTCCAGGATCCATTCCACCGCCAAACCGAGAGCCAAAAGCTCTGCAGAAAACACAGAATAGCCTGATGGAAGGCGATGGGCAACCGTCACTCCCTTACACACACAAGCACACGCCACGCCAACGTCTGACTTCGACCCATCAGTAAACAGCCGCTGATAACCGCGAACTGAGAACACAGCCGCGGGAACTCCTGCAAGTACCTTGCTGGTAGAGTAGAACCCTTCGGGAGGGTCGCCAGAGCGAAAATGAAAATGCCACTTGGGACAAGTCAAGGGGCCACTGGCATCCCCCCCAAGCCTCAAGACACAGGGCATTTCAAAGGCTATATCCTGACAGGACTGCTGGAGCCTATCGCGGATATCACCTTACCCACCCTGCATCTACCGACCCGCAAGTCTGGCCCAAAAACCATGGACCAAGCAGGACTGGATTGCACAGCACGCAAACGCACAGCATACTGAATGGTAAGCTGTCGCTGACGAATGGCCAAAGGTGGCTCCGAGGCCTCAGCATAGAGGCTGACCACGGGAGACGTTCGAAATGCCCCAGTCGCCAGACGCAGGCCCCTGTGATGCACAGTGTCCAACATCTGGAGAGTCGAGTCACTAGCCGAACCATACACCATGCACACGTAATCAAGCTTGCTGCAGACAAGGGCTCAGTAGAGGTGCAACATGGCAGTGCGATCGACACCCCATGAAGTGCCCGACAGAACCCGCGAGATGGTAAGCTCCCGCAAAGCCTTGTCTTTAAGTTGACGCAAATGGGGAAGCCAATATAACCTGGAATCAAACATCAGACCCAGGAAACGTGCGTGTGGGACAACAGGAATTTGGGCCTGTCTCAAGTACAGGGAAGGATCTAGGTGCAGTGTTCGTTGGCGGCAAAAGTGGATGCACACAGTCTTATCCGGAGAAAACCGGAAACAATTACTGACTGCCCCGGTCTGGACTTGGTTAATTGCCAGCTGTAGCTGCCGCTCGCAGGTCTGCATGCGAGCTGCCCGAAAGCGCAGGGCGAAGTCATCGACAAACAAAGACTGGGGAACAGCAGCTTGCTGAGCAATGGGGTTGATCCCAATAGCAAACAAGATGACACTAAGAACACCTCCTTGAGGCACACCATTCTCCAAGACAAACGGGCGGGAAAGAGTCACCCCGACACGAACGCGAAAAGAACGGCCTGAGAGGTAAGCGGAAAGGAACAGTGCCATCCGTTCCCTCAAGCCACAGTCATAGAGACTACGCAGAATCTAAGGCAAAGAAAACTTGAACGAGATGTTGACGCAGACGAAAAGCCTCCCTCACATCTGATTCAATGGAAACTAGATGATTGATAGTAGACCGAAACCGTCGAAAGCCACACTAGGACGTAGATAAGAATCCTCGTAATTCCAACACCCAGACCAACTGCTCACTGACCATCCATTCCGTAAGTTTACAGACACAGCTAGTCAGAGCGATTGGGCGACAACTGGAAGGAGAAGTAGGGTCTTTGCCCGGTTTAACAATCGGGATGACCACTGCTGTCCTCCCCGCAGCCGGAATAGAGGCCTTCGCCCACACACGGTTGAACATCCCCAGCAAGAACTGCTGGGAGGCACGAGGCAGATGTTTCAACAGCTGATAGTGAACATCATCTGGCCCTGGGGCAGAGTCATGCGACTTGGACAAAGCTGAACCAAATTCCTGCCTGGTGAACGGTAAATTGTACTCCTCTAGCCCGTCGGAGCGAAAGTCTAGAGAGTGACCCTCTTCCCTACGCTTAATCCCGAGGAAACCAAGATCATAATGGTCATCACTCGAGACTTGCACAAATGCAGATGCAAGACAATCGGCGATATCCAGCACAGAAGAGATTACGTCATTCGCCACCCTCAGCTGGGATACTGGGGAAGGCATATTCCTCCCCGAGATCTGGCGCACCTTCCTCCACACCTGCTGAGAAGGTGTGGAGCGCATGATCGACGAAATATAAGCCAACCACGAAGTACGCCTAACCTCACGGATGACATACCGGGCACGGCAGCGTTTAAAGGCCACAAAGTTTTCGGTAGTAGGGCTCACCGTAAATGCACGCAATGCACGCCTGCGGGCCTGAATGGCCTGTCCACAAGCCGGTGTCCACCACGGAACAGGTACTCGTCTCGGCTGCGCGGACGTACGCGGGATAGCAGCATGAGCAGCAGCAAGGACCACATCAGTGAAATTTCACCTCTCGTCTCGACATTTTATTTTATCTCTGGCCCTCTTGGACTCCAACGTATAGTAAACTAAAAGTTTGCTGTTCACTGTTTGGTTAGTTCCTCCAATTTGTTTACGTCCATTTTTTTTTCTTATCGTGGAAAAATTGGCAATAGGAAGAATTGGCAAAATTCTCACTTTCCTAATAAGACATACATATTTTTGGTTTCACAAAATTCTTCGTCTTAGTTATCAGGATATAAGTGGAGTTGGTGTATGGTGTATAAGTCTGTGTTATACTTAAAACTCCTTTCACACCGTTTTAACACTCGTTTATGAACTATTTTTTGCAATACACATATTCTTTGATTGTTTACAAAGCCTTATTGATGTGCTTTTTTTTTAATTAATGTGAAACTAATACAGAATGTAACAGTGATTTTAAACTGAAAATACGCGCGTCGTGCCATACTAACCCATGCTTTCTCCTGGCTAGTACAGGAGCTCCAGGGACTCTAGGAACAATGGTATCCTGCTCCAGTTCGAGGTTGCACGGTTCCCCACATTTTAAAATTATTTATTGGCGCTGCCTTGACAGGTTCAACTGATTTTGCTTATGAATCTAACGCTTAAAATCGGCTACATTAAAAACCAGCAACGTAATTTTTTTAAGTTAAAAAATACGAAATTCAACGAATCAGTGCAAAAACATAGCTGAGAGAAAGTTATCCCGCAACTTTCGAACAGTGTCAGCACGTTATCGACCTATCGTATCAAGAGTAACAGCGTGTCACCACATAACCAACTTATACCGAATACACCAATGACCAAAACCCATCAGTCGCCCTTCCAGCTCTATGTCTGCGATTGCACGTTTTTTGGCAAGCTTTATGGGACAGACAAGATGGCAATAAATTGCGAGCTTTTAAAGGCACTACCCAGGAATCGCACTCGGCTTGCCGCCGCAGTCGTCATGAAGAGGTGGTGTTGGAGCGTTTATGCATTGGTCACACCAAACCTACTCACTGTATCCTTTCGAGGGGGGCTTATCCCTCCTGATTGTCATTGGTATCAACGGCCACTTATGGTCCGACTCTTGCTTGTTGATTGTCACCATCTTGTTCGCCGCCGTTTCCATCATCTGCAAGACATAGCACGTCAATTGGGCGACAAGTCTGCCCTCCTGTCCGGAATTTTTTTTATTTTTGCACGAGGTACAATTTATGGTGAGATCTAGATTTGGGTTTGTTTAATATCTCTGTAATGTGTGGCGCAGTGGTAACCCAAACCACTGCACTGTGGCTGAGGTTGGCGCTATAATGACCTGGCTGTCGACGCGCCATTAAGCCTCACCCACCCCATCCCAAAAAAAAAAACCATCATCAACAAACAAAAACAGCGAGTGTGTGTATTTTATTTCGCAAACTTCTTTTCTAAGTTACACCTTCTCCTTTACTGTTCCTACCGTTTTTTTATATTCAACCTCAAAAAGAACGTATATTTTATCGAATGTTATACGCACTAGTTTAATCTCCGTTGACAGGTTCATAAATTAATTGTATATGTGACACCAATTCTCTTTCTCCCCGTCGATTTCTCATTTCTCCAAGGAAATCGACTTAAATCTTCCTTGAGACCAAGTCATTAGGATTTTCTCGCAAATCCAATTAAAAACGCTGATCCCACACGGAAACTTGTCATCGACGCATTCTAAGGAACAGGAAAGGTGAAACAAGCCATACGGAACAGCTGCATGAGACTGGCTTGTCAACGTTTGCATCTGTGTGCTTCGAATTCAAAGAAATGAGCTCCATGTGCCGCCCCCCCCCCCCCACCCCACGCCTCTTGGATTTTAAAGGGAAAAAAATAAAAGTTGGAGGAAAATTAAGGAGACGCAGCCGCGACTTTTGTGCTGTGTCATAGCTTCAAAGCTAGCTGTTTTTATCTATGAAGGGGGATACAGCCTTACTAAGCTGGGTGCCCTTCAAGTCTTCAAGTTGCCATACTTTAAATAGACAGCGTACGAGAATTCACAAACGAACATTGCTGATAACTGACAAGAGCCTGCTTACCGAACTAACAAGGTCCATGAGCTTGCTTAGCTGGGCTTCCTGCAAGTTACTGTTGTTGATAAAAAAAAAAGTTTGTTTATCGCAACTGTTGATAAACAACAGCTAACGGCTTCTCCGCTTTAAACCACGAATAAGTTGTATGGCTACAAAAAAACCCAAAGATTAACCGTAGAACCGCCAAAATTGGCGTAGTACAGCTGGTCCGTTATAAGAACGAACGGTGGAGTCCAACTCAAAGCCTACATTAGGGAGGGAAGGTGGAAGGCCAGTATGGTAATGAAAGTGGCACTACCTCTTTTCCCTCACCAGCTTTCTACCTGTCCTCCCTAACGTGGGGTCAGAATTGGTTTTTTCTCGTTCTTTCTTATTACGGTCCAGTTCTAACTAATAAAACTCAGTGGGTGTAGGAGAATATTATAATCCATGGCGATTATAGTGTAAACACTAGTCGTGTTTATTATAATTCTGCAGCGTTTTAGTGAGAGAAACTAAGTAATACCGACCTGTTTCATATTTTAGGATTTGGTATAAATAATAAGATGTAGCCTACCGGTAGCGGTATTGTAAAATTAAAAAACCCACAGTCGCACAAAACACAAGTACCGTAAATCGTGTATTAAAAGCCCAGTTGAAGCTAAAGCCCCCCCCCTTAAAATACTGTAAAGTCAAAATCAGGAAATTTACGAAAAATTACCTACAAGTTATATGATGAGAATAAAGATAGTACTGCTTGCTACGTTTACTGGTCTCTTCTCCCTCCCTGTAGTAATAGTGGACTCTATCTTTAGCTCCTAGCACCTGCACAAGGCCTGGGCATCTCTCACCTAAGCCTCCTCCCTCCTTCACAGCAATTAAAACGATGTAAAAATTGGTCTTTCAGAGATCGTTCAAAAGCTTCGTATTTCTGTAACAGATGTCCAGAAAGGTTAGAAAATTGATAATGCTTTATTTAAAGCCCACCCTCTATTTTTGTCAAATTAACTGCATACACCCATGAGCGTTTAATCCACGATTTACGGTATTGATAATGTTTCGGTGTTGATTTGCAACACCTTCTTCAGACCCTAGTTTAGAACAGTTGTATGGTGTAATGCAACTAGGACAAATAAAATAGTAAATGAATAAATAAGAATAAACGCATTCTTATTTCACTTATTTCACTTATTTCACGAAAATAAGTAGGCACACGACTAGCTGTCATAAAAACACGGTAGAGGACACCCAGAAACATTTTTTAGTCAAAAACTAAAATTTTTGTAGGAATATTCTCTGAAATATAGCTTTGAAATACAGCAGAATGAAAGACCTACGCCTACCTACCTACCTACCTATTTTTTTGATGGGGAAAGGGGGAAGGGGGAAGTGAGGTCAACTGGTCATGGTGCTGCTGTAGTTTAGCAGCACTCTTGTTGTTCAAAGTATAGACGGACAACAGTGTACACGACATGAGGATGGCTTTTGCTACTGCGCAAAATTGGGGTCAACAACGATGGCTGGATGATGCTATTCGACAAGAAGCGACATTACAAGGAAAACCATTCCTATCGTGCAAACAATGCCACATTCCTACCATTCCTGCACTACAGTGCCAACCTCATGGCAATGATGGACACTGGATAAGACTGCCAGTATTTCCATGGTGTGTTTCAACTATTGTCTACTTACTTATTTAGAACGAGTGTTTACACACCTTCTAAATAAGTAAGCAGATTATAGTTGTATATTTCCACATGAAGAAATTCTGAAATCCGTATGGTCAGCAAATTTCCCGTTTTCCCGTCAACATCCGGCCATTAAATCTGGATTTGGATTTTTACTTTTTTTTATTTGCGTACAGTTTCACGTTTTACAGTTTTTTCCTTCTAAACACACAGAGCAGGCGTATAAGGCTGCTGCACAGTGAGTAAAGTAGCCAAAAAAAAAAGGAACCCCCAAATAACTCCTTTATCTAAATAAATACGAATGAAAGATATTTCCATTACTTTTTTATTGAATTATTTATCAATAACCAAGCCAATTTGACTTTCCGCCCTGCTGTAAAGTCAGCTACATCATTTGAAACGTATTGTTTGCTTGCGTGTTTATACACGTGCTGTAAAAAACTAAAACCCCTACGAAGGTGAAAGTAGTCCAATGCCATTTCTTCATGGGCTGACGCCAATACAGAATGGTCAACGTGAATGATACGGCTAGTTTAGCATTGTGCACTAGTACGTTGACCTTGAACAATAACCCCCTCTTTTTAATGGAAGGGTAGTAGTTAAAGGTACACTCTGTCTGCCTTATAACAGCCACGCGCCGATCGCCACATGCGCATGTTATACCATCGCACCGTTACGCGAGACTCTTGCGTTGTGATACAAGGCCAACTAAGATAGTAGCTGCGTTCCTCGCAGCGAGGAATGCAACTACTATTTCAGTTGGCATTGGGCACAGTAGACGAAACAGCGTGAATGCAAAAATTGAGTCGGCTCAAACCGGAATGATTTTCGTATTTTAACATCTCACTTTATAATTTTTTAGGCTACTATCTTATAATTTTTCTTCGGCGACTATTGGCATAAATAATTTTAATTTTTACCGCGTTAGTACTTTACATTTTGATCACGTGGTAATTATTAGCAAACGATTAAAAATTAGTACATGCATACACACAGATGAAACTTTAAGGTTATTGTAAGCGCGCAAAGGATCATTTAATCGCAGGATGCCAATAAATATAGTTCTCAATATTCAACAGAAAATTTCCTATCGCCAGATTATAAAACGGATTTTTAGCAAGGGATTGACTAACGGTAAGGAAATACAATTTTTGGGCCGTTCTTAATGTGGAGGATCGAGAAAAATGGCGCTGGGGAGAATGTACCTTTAAATGCTTACGAAAAAAAATAAAATAAACCTACAGGTTTTAAGCGTTGTCAAACGTTCGCGTTTCTGAAGCACGTGGTGATCTGATTGAGTGAGGAAAGCGAGAGACTTCCGCATCCTTTTTCAATGTAAAAACGAATCCTTTTTACTGTATGTGAACGGCAAACATTCTGAGGAATGCGACCAAAAATTGTGGAGCAACAACTGCAGTTAGCTTGCATTCTAGTACTGTACATAGCTTTTGTCGATGATCTGAAGATCGAATAAATTATATGAAGCTTAGATCGACGACAGCTAACAGTGAGCTGAGCAGACAACAATATGGCTACGCTTTAAGCACTGTTGATCTTGAACAATGCTTTTCTTTAATTAATGAAAGAGTAGTAGTTAATATCCTTCAAAAAAGGAACATCAGTTATCTCCAAAAGAACAACGATAACCCGAAATCAATGGTTAATAAAGAAGTTTTTCATTCAATTCTGAGCATTCTCAAACGATCATTTCTCCATTTATTTTCGGCAATGTTTCAACGTCGATTGCAGGAAGTAAAGAAAAACTTGTTTGGAAAACGCAAGGGGAAAAAAACCAATAACGACAAGTCCAAATAAAGTATACGTCTTTTTATGATACGCTGTGTCCTGGCATAAATTACCACAAACAATCTGGATATTCACAGTTCAACAGCAGTAATGGTGGCTTGTGCATGGAGAGCTCAGCTTAGTTGCTAGAATTAAGTTCGTCTGATCAGCAGCTGTGAAGGGGTCCCTGGCAAAGACCTTGCCACACCAAATATAAAATTTGTGTATACCAAATATACAACCGAATACTTAACCTGCCGAATAGTGAATACCAAGTATACAACCGAATAAGCAACATGCCGAATACTGAAAACAGAATATACAACCAAATAGTTAAACTATACCAAATACCGAATATTTGGCACCAAACAGTTGACGTATTCGGCCCGGTGCCGACTATTGGCCAAATAGGCAGAATACCGAATTATTTAGCCGAATACTTCACCAAATGTTCTGCCAAATATTAGTTAATTAGACATATCATATTGATTAAAATGTGCGACCATACTGTTTAGGTGTCGACACATTAGTTGACCAGGTTTCCTGATGATAAAACATAACGAAACGGTAGTAAACGTATAAAATGCACATTTTGGCATTTTGAAAAACTTACCCTCTCCTTCGTAAAAAGCAGTTGGCCTTGAAAACGGGCATTCGCCCGTAATTTTTCCTTCTTTTTGGAATGTTAGAAGACGATTCCTCACAAACCAAAAACGAAATGCTTAGGTAAATATTTTTACATTAAATATTTTTTCAGTTAAAAAATGTGCATAAATTTATTTAAAAAGAATATTCGGCCAAATACAAACAAATTTTAACACTGTTCGGCTGAATACCGAGTATCATACTTTGGCCAAAGTATTCAGTATTCAGCCAAATTCCGAGTATCACTGTTTGGCCAAATATTCAGCTGAATACTGAAATCGTTATTCTGCCAAAATCAATATTCGACTGAATACCGAATATCATTATTTGTCCAAAATCAGTATTCGACCAAATTCCGAATGTCACTGTTCGGTCAAATACGTAAGTATTTAGCTGAATATCGAAATTGTTATTCTGACAAAGTCAATATTTGGCTGAATATCGAATATCATTATTCGGCAAAATCAGTATTCGACCGAATCCCGAATGTCACTGTTCGGCCTATCACTGTTCAGCCGAACAAGTATTCGACTGAACACCGAAATCGTTATTTGGCCAAAATCAATATTCGCTCAAGTACAAAATGCTTGAATTTTTGGCTGAATACCAAATAATTACCATACATTCGGTGCATCTCTGCAGCAGATTAGTCTAGTGTGAATAATTACCAGGTTTTTCTTTAGCCCTGGGATTTATTCTTCTCTATTCTTGACTATCTTTCGATTGGTGGTTCCACAGTTTGAATACCCTAGTGGACCCTTTCTTTATTAGCCTTGATTCTTCTTCTAAAACGTTGAGTAATATTCGAAATTGAGCCACATCATCAGTGGTGGTTTAGGAACATGCAGAAGGTGCAGTTGCACATACCTGACTGACAATACGTATGCCTTGAAGGGGCTTGTCATTAATTTAAAAATAAATCAGGCTTCTTTATGCATTTCCACATATTATGCCTATATTAACCAAGTTGATTGCTTGGTTTTGTTTTTGTCTAAAGAAGGACTAACCCCAAATTATCCATGTTTTGGTAGTAAAAAAAAACAATAAAACACGAAGGGTGCACAACAATGGCCGAAAATAGGCCGATCACGGCATAACGATATACTTGTTGCCTTAGCAGCATTGAGACCCGTAAATAATGCAATCTTTACTAGTTTAGCCATGAGTACACGAAGAGTCCCGTTGGAACTTTATTGACTCATGGTTTAGCCTAGTTTCTACTTTTTGTAGTATATTAAAAGATTAGTATTTAATTTTTTTTTTGTGTTCTGGAAATTTTTATTTTTGGGACTGGGGAAGGAAACTTAAAATTCACCAAAATACACCTACACAGATGCTATCTAAATCCGGCATTGTACACAAGCATATCATCAAGATACAACACGCATGACAAAACCTAAAATGGAATACCCATTGAATATCATCTTCTTGCTGCAGTTTCCTTTCTCTTCATGACAGGATCTACGAGGCAGAGCTTCAATAGGTGAACAACAAGCCTACACTTCCATCCTGCATTTTTTGTGTCCTCTTCTTGCCACCCTCACCCTCAAAAAAACCAACACCAATGACGCCTTATCACAACCAATTAGAGAACTTGGTGGAAATTTCAGCATCGCTTTAGGCAAAGCTACCATACAGATGGGAGAGATGCTCACAAGCAATGGCATGAGATTAGGAAAGCCAAAGAAGCAAAACATTTTCCTGACTAGATGTCTTAAAAGATTAGGAATGCAAATGGTAAAACGCGTGCATCCTCCCGGGCACTTGTCTTATACGATAAAACTTTTACCGGAAACATGTATACACAAAGTGGATGTTTGGTAGATTCAAGCAACATTGCAGCGTGAAGAAACACGTACCTAAAATCCGTGTAATTCGAGGTTTAATGGTTAAGAAGCTTACAACTGTCTCCGGAGAAATGTGACATGTCCAACCTACTTACACGTGAACCCACACGCAACCACAAATCAACATTAACGGTTCAGTACCTGAAGTAGGTATGCAAATTATGCATGCTTATGGAATGGAAGACTTGTCACAATGATTAATGTTAAACAAGTAGCGCATTACGCCCGCGAAGAAAAGGGAGGCCAACAGAACGATATTTGGAAAGAGGACACTAAAATGATTTTCCACTGCTGAAAAAGCAACATCCAGTGTTTTCTCCACCTGAATGCCTCCCACTTTGTATTCGAACCTAATTGCTGCAACTAGATACCTTAGAATATCAAGATTTAACTGCTTCAAAATGGCTTTTAACTGCTTCAATTTAACTTCTTAAAAATAGCAAAAGTATTTTTAAAAAGAATTTAAAATTAAAGGGACATCCGGCCGGCCTCTTAACATTCCGCATGCCTTATAACACCTACGTGCAGATCGCCATCTGTGCATTTACAGCGCCAAGGTCGGCTGGGGTGGTAACTGCGTTCCTCGCAGTGAGGAACGAATCTGCTGTCTCGGTTGCCTTTGGGAATAGTACACGAAACAGAATCAAATTAAAGATTGTGTCGTCACAAACCGGAATGATTCTCGTATTTTAACATCACAATTTAAAATTTTCTAGGCTAGTGTCTTATAATTTTGCTTCGGCGATCTATTGGAATACTTAACTTCAATTTTTACTGCATTAGTCTTTTAGATTTTTGATCTCATAGTAATTACTAGCAAACTATTAGAATTAGTACAGCGCACACGCAGACAAAACTTCAAGGTCATTGTAGGCGCGCAAAGCATCATTTACGCTCTGGAAGAACGTAAATAAAGTTCCGCAATATTCAACAGAAAATCTCCTAGACGCCAGATTTTAAAACGGATTTTTAGCAAGGGAAAGACTCACGGTAAGTAAATAGACCTTTGGGGCCGTACTTGATGTGGATGATCGAGAAAAATAGTACTGGGAGGTCTATCCCTTTAAAGATAAATTTAAAGTGAAATTCCTTCGTGACAATATATACTACAGGATTCCATTTATCGAAAACAATTACGGAACAAAAAATAACTTAGATGTTTACACTCCGTTCGTTTTTAATCAAATTCCATTGCCAGATATCACAAGCTTTTCTACGGATAAAAAAACAAATTAAAGACTGGCTAACTGATCTGATCCATTAACTTACAACTCCAAAAGTACTCATTGTTAAATATATAAGTTTTGTGATGTGGGACATATTTCGTGTACTTTGTTATTATTTTGTGTTTAAAATGTATGTTATTTATTCACTAGATAATTATTACAAAATAATTCTTTGTTGCCATACAAGGACTTCTTAGTCCTTCGTGTAACATTTGCTAAATAAATTTATTATTATTATTTAAAAAAAAAACTAATTGTTGTCCTTTAACTAAGCGTTGGAACTATACGGATTAAAATGTCAGTATTATTTGAATGGTTCAAAAGGACTTTTAACTAATTACTATCGTTTGACTGATTATCACAACTATAGTGTGAGCCTAGTGTGGACCTAGAAAAATGTTCACATGAAATCTTTTTTTTTTTTAATTTTATTGAAGTGGCTATGGAAGAAAACAATCTTGTATGAGCGTTACAAATTTCCGTTTAACCAATAGGATCTATAAATTCAGTTTAGTAAATACGATCAACGCATCTTTTTTTAAACTATCTTTAGACCTTAAATTTCTAATAATATTATAAACTTGGGTCTTTCCTCTTAGTTAAGACGCACATAACTTATGCGACAGAAATTCCTCGGGCGAAATACCTTTCGTGCAAAAGGGGCATTCAGCAGCCATAAAAGGGAGGGAGAGGCGTGTTCTCTGCAATGTACTAGCTGTCGTCAGCAAGCAGAATTCCACTCGTCCTGCAGCTTGGTGGGCCATAAAACGTCCACTGATGGTGGTCATCTTCCTTTATGGCCCCTCAGTCTCATTAAAACTTCCGTCACGTGCAACTGGTGAGCCACTGGTCAAAAAGGGTGAAGCGCACAGGTGGAACGCCCATTCTTTCTGCCTTCGGGACACATGGAACGTTGCACGTCATACGTGACGACGACACAATGTACTCTCTGAAGACGATGTGTTCTGAAAGTGCGCATCTCTTCTTCTTTTTTTTTACAAAATGTGTTCTGCCTCTACACAAACTGTGTAGGCTACTGACGGTATAGAACTCGTGTGTTGGCTCAGCTGATACACACGGATGGGTATGCTATCAGAGCACAGAGTTATCAGTACGGGTAATGTGATGCTTTTACATTACAATACGGTATAGTATAGTATAGGGTGTGACAATAAGTTTGAGTCCAACTGTTTTGTCTTTGTTTCTGGCTGATCTTTGGTTTCTATTGCTTAAACGTGTTAACTTTTTAAGTGCGCCTGTGTACCAAGTGGGCCATTTCAACAACTTTTCACATAAAATTTGTACTGGGGGGGGGGGGGGGGAAGAGCACCCCTTATCCTTAAATACACAAAAATCAAAGAAAATAGTCGAATTTTCCTCGGGATGTCTCCCACCACGGCCATGGTAAAAAAGACAATTAACACATACACGACGCATAAAGCGCTAATTAACCAACACGGCACACTAAGCTGAAAGACGTCACACATTATCTGCCGATATCCGCATCTCAGCCCTCTTGTAACAATACAAGGATACAGGAACACAACAATGAACGAGGGCTGTTCTCTGCACCGGATGACACCCATATTGAAAATTTAAAGTTGTTTCCTTTAAAACTTTCTTCAAAATATGTAATTTCGGGCGTACAGTTTTGTTTGCTCGTGGAGATGGTTAGTTTGTAACCGGCTTACATGAACGGCAGCGCGCAACTCACGGAGCTTACA
>JAHWFP010014935.1:0-13558 GCA_023313725.1 Lithobius niger | reverse complement strand
TAGACGTCACCTTTTAAAATGAATTTTTAGCGATTTTAGCAAGGGATTGATTAACGGTAAGTTAATAAACCCTTGTTACCAGAATTGATGGAAACATCGAGAAATATTGGTAGGAATTTCGTTTGGGAGAAAGTCTATAGATTAGATAGTTAACCAGATATCGCATCGTATCTCTTCCAATCCTACGCTGGGCCCTGACGACAGTTGCGACTACTAATACCTCTGATAATTCTTTGCCTTCATGCTGCTTCGAAGGCAAAAGCATTAGCAGAGGTATTAGTCACCGTAACTCCCACCAGGGCTTTACGGTGAGCTTGGAAGAGGTAAGTTGCGAGTATCTAGTTGACTTTCTCATCTATGACGTGGGCTTTTAAGTTAAAAGTGGCCATCAAACTTAATTCTGCAACACAACGAAAAAAAAAAGCATTCTAAGTGTTCCCATGCCCTCAATTAAGTGGAACATCCTCTTTTTTTTCCATCTTAGCCAACACCAAGCAGCGCGTGATGTCTGGCCCCGATGCCAGAACTGCTTCGTCACGTGACGTAATGAACATTGCGCTTTTATCCAAGAGCGATATAGAAGTGCAGAAAGAAGCTTTTAACATCCCGCAGTTGGAATGCCATTTTTTTTCAATTGGTGCATATCAGCCGATTTGCATGTGTGTCTTATAATAATAGGCCTTATAAAACACTATTAAATGCAAACATAACGACTGAAATACAGTTGCATGCAAAACTTCCATTTTTGGTTTGGCCTACTTCTTAACACCAGATGTCGTTGTGACCCAACTGTCTCACTCTGACGGCGACGTTTAAATAATGCCAATGTTTACCGGTTTTCAAAATGTCCTTTTGAGAGATTATAATAATAGCATTAAAATCAATTAAGGAATATAATCAACTAGCACTTGTACCCGGCTTCGCCCGGGGATTTGTTTCACCCGTGGTTGTTTCCCAACTTTTGCTTGGTGCTGCCTGAACGTTCACTGCAACAGTCAATGTTTCTTCCTGTAATACTCCTCCTTTCCCCCAATCCTCTCCCTTCTCTCTCCCCTCCCCCTTTTATACCATCCTCTCCCACTGCTCCTCCTCCTGTGAGGTTTTGGCCGAATGGGTATGGTCTCCATTCCAAAGAACCCCCAACAAATTATCTTTTAGGTTCTGTTAATGCGTTATCGTATGATTAATGATAACAGGCTCACTCCGGTCCCCGCCAATCCCAGTCTTTCGCTGTGGCTTGAGCGATGCGTACCAAGTGAAAAGTAACTGTGCATGGCGTCATTTGCTAGTGAGATGACCACGGTGTTTGGTTAGAAGGATAATTTTTGCATCTTCCACCTTCCCAATCAAATAGTAGGGCTAACAGAAGCACTGCCCCACACACGGGCATTACCCGTTCAAGCCCTCCTCCCCACTTCCAGTTTATCGCTTTGCCTTGAGCAATCCGTACCGTATGAAAAATGAATGTCTTTCGTGCATGACGTCATTAAAAACATGCCTTTGACCGCGCAGAGCAAATTGATAGTCGAGGCAACAACGTGTCAATTTTACTTCTTTTCAAGGCAACAACGTACCAGTTTCGACTTAAAGCCAAAGAATTGACACACTTGCCCGTTTTCATTGTGGGGATTTTAGGGGATTCTTTTCTTCGTTTCTGCTATGAGGGTTTAAAGGGTTTAACGAGCGTTAACCACTCCTGGTCATCTGCCGGAAGCCCTAAGGCTCTATGTTTCTGCTATGAAAAATACCACGGGTTGCTGCGAGCATTGGGGCGTCAGATTCGATAGGCGTCTTGGTCCCAGCTGTACATCTCTGGCTTCATACGGACCCAGGTTCGATCCTGGGGAAGGGAAGTGTATTATGTAGCCTGTGGGTTTTTCTCCGGTTGTTTCTCGCCTGTTGCACGAGGGTTTCCACCGGGTACTCCGGTTTCCTCCCTCATGCGGCAAAAAACAACTGTTCCGGATGGTGGTAAAAACTTCTATTTAACATCTTCCGCTTGGGCCTAATAACAAGCTATAAGATTATTGGCCGACACCTACTATTATTATTATTTATGAGACTTTGGTTTATAATAATGTAAGATTTACCAATTAAGGAAAATTAAACAAATGCGCAGATAATTTAGATAAAAATGACAAAAACGTTCTTAATATTATTTAGCATGGGGTGTTTTCCGTTTATCATGTGTTAGGCTAAAACCTAAAGCTTGGCGAAAAAATTGGGGGGGGGGACGGAGGTGGGAGGCAAGAAAGTTAACGGCTACGAAGTTGCAGTGGCTTTATAAAACAAGCCATGTGCTTCCTTACTTATTGAACACAAATTTTATTTTGTTGTTTTTAGTTTTGGTAGGGCAGACAACCACATTGGTTATAGCTCTCTAAATAAATTGAATCGTACGCCCTCTTGCACCTGGAGGCAAGCTGTAAAGATCAACAACACTACTGCCACTTTATGGCGCCACAGGAGACGATATACATTCCACCATGGCGCCATCTATCGTTAATATTTACAGGTAGAGGTTACAACAAGCTATGCGGCCGCCATTAGGTAATGGGTGCGCCTGCATCATGTTTCAACAGAACTGTTTCTTGCCACTATTAGCATCAGCATCATCATCAGCAACTTGTTTCCAGGTGCACGAGGACGTAGCCTACTATTCTACTTTGGATCACTACTTTAAATATAGTGGGTAACATTCTAAACCTTCAACATTACATTCTTTAACAACTGCAACAGCTCCATCATCACACTGTAGCTCGATTGCGAAGTACCAGCGACCAGGGAAGTAATGTATTGCCCACGTCAGACTAAAACCTACAATACCCCACGAACAATATCCCACGTGTAACATTCTATCAAAGCTTATAGCATCGTAGCTCGATAAAAAGGACTGCTGCTTGATTCCGAATTTTCACTTCGACAAACAAGGAAAATAAGCAATTACCCCGTCAGTCAACAGCGAAACTATTGTCACAATACCACGGTTGAAATGTCATATCAGTGGTGCCTCGTGGAGGTAAGGCGGGCTAAGCAGACATCGTAGGTATATACTTTTGCAACAATGGGATCTGATAAGTCGTGTTTGTCACACTTTTTCTTGAACAGTATTCAAGGACTGAAAGAGCAACCCTAGGCGAAGCTCTATTATATTATGTTTCACGGACAAAATAATAGACAGCATCAAAATGTTTTGTTTTTGATTTCTCCAATTGCAAAATTGGCATGCTGAATCCCAGCTAGAGAATCGCAGAAGATATCTGTGGTCAACGCTGGTGATCTCTTCATCCACCAATGTCTTCATCCAGAAGATCTCTCTTGTTCCTGGCATAACGCTTTGTACTCTGATTCGGAGTTATTGCAAGAATGCTATTTTTTGCTTAGAGGTCCTAAAGAAAACTGGGGTTCCTGAATAGCTAAATATTATCACACTGGTACAACACCTGTCATTCGTGTCATCAGCGTGGCTTGCATCTGTGTATACCCGAACTTCTCTGAAGTTTTTTGTAGCTCAGTTATCTTAAAATCTACTTTGCAGCAGTCCAATGGCTTAGATTAACTGAATGACACTGCATTAACGGCTTAAGAACTGTTGGCTCTCATCGCTAGAGCAATGTAAGACAAACTTCCAACGAATTGCCTGTACGCAACATACTTCATTTCTTCCTTTTCTTCTGAGTTAGTGTTTACGGTTTTACTAAATGCATGCCGGATGCAGCTGGCATACTCACTGTCTTGCATTTATCAGTATTATATTTCTCAATAACTTTCTTGATGTTGGTGTGTTGATGTATCCCACTGAACCATCTTGATACTTTTCAAACTTAATCCCTAAGAGGAATTGATGGGACCTGAGTATTTGATGTTGAGGTCACTTTCAAGAATACTTCTGAGATGCACACACATGGCTCCATCTTGTGAGGCTCAGGCCAGGTCATCGACATAGACAGTTATAACACCAACAGATGCACCCATCTGTATCCAATACATGCATGTGTCGAGCTATCACCCTGTCATTCCATGCTCAGTCAAGATTTCAAGGAACTTATCAAACCAGCACCTAGCAGACTATTGCAGTCCGTAGATACTCTTGACTAGGTGGCAGAGTTTATGCTCTTGCCCAGGTACAACAAATCGTCTGGTTGGTACATGCTCACATAGTTGGCAAGTTCCCCGTTCAAGTCAACCGTGGTCTGGTCACGTCGAATTGGTCCATGTGCCACTGGACTGCCACATTCAGAAAGAGACATATAGTTAACAGCCCCACAGGCTGTAGGTTTTAATATACAACTCAAGATACCGCTGGGTGTACCCCTTTGCCTCTAGCCATGTCTTGTATCGATCTACTACTCTTATAAAGCTCCTCTTCACACAGAACGCCCATCTGCAATCCACAACAGCTACCTCGGGTTTTGCAGCTTTTATTTCCCCAAGTGCCACTGGACAATGGACATACAGCTTCCTTATACCGAGTAAATTGCCTCTAACCATTTATCACTATCTTCGTAATTGATAGCTTCATGTAATTATTTGGAATTAACGAAGACTTGTCCAAGATTGGTAGAGCAGTTTCACTATAATCACCATTGCAGGTGTGTAATGAACATTTGTGTTTGTCTAAGTCGTTAAGTACTTCTTCGCCATAAATAGTTTTCATAAAGAGCCACCAGTTTCCCAGGCATCAAAACAGTTTCCCAGTTTCCGAGGCATCAAACTAGTTTCCCAGGCATCAAAACTTCTTCTTGATGCCCCCCCCCAAAAAAAATACCATAATGCTCTTGTCCTAGCCTTTAGGCATGTATCTTGTTACTCTTCTAGTCGAGACCAATGACCTTTTCCTTCGGTCCCCATATTTTGTGATGCATAATACGTCGAGTGTCATCATTTTGAACTATGACATCATCCCTTGTCCTTCGTGCTTCAATATTTACTGGTCGTTGCAGTACTTCTGATCCTGAAGACCTAGAAACCTAATGTTCCCTGTCATCATTTGTATTTTCCTGTACTTGATTTGCGTCAGGCTCCTCTACTCTAGCTGTTATAACCTCTTGAACGTCTGGTTCGGTTACATTATATTCTCGGGCTCTTCTTCATTTTCTCATGGAAGTGGCTCCTGTTGGAATACTTCTAAGCTTTCATCCCGATGCTTCACACCATTTACTTCCACTGGACCATTTTCGGCTTTTTATGTGAACAAAACATCCGAGGTATTTTGTTGATTATTTGTGCTTAAATTGAATTCTTACTCAAGAAAAAAATAACATGACGTAAATGCCATTCCTCCAGCTCGTCAATTTCATATTCTATAACATCGGTCACAACCCACCATAAATCCCTTGGCTGTAATTTATGTTGATTTAGTTTTAAAGTATGGGCAAAACAAACACAATCTACAGCTCATAAATGTTTAACAGTTGATTTATTTTCTTTATTTAACCACAACTGAAATGGTGTTCTGCTCTTGTTACTTTTATTCGTGCAGCGATCTCATATGTATGCTGCACATTAATTCGCTCCGCTAAGGCACTCCACTCATCCATTACTTATCTGCACAGTGCACCGCCATAGTTATGCGTTGAATGTCTCTCGTCAAATAACGATTTTAGGTTTGGATTCAGAAATTAGAATTTGAACCCAACGTTTAGGTGGGTTTGTATCAATTACACGACAGATTTTGCCAACAATGCGTTAATACTGTCGCATCTCATCCGAGGGCGAAACCCGAGGATAACAATGCGACAGTCTTCTCCAGGGTGTTGTCCCTAGTTTTGTCCCCAAAAAATCTGAGCACTATTATTAGCTATTTTTTTTCCAGTCTTTAGGGCCCCTTTATGGTCGGGGTTTTCACCCCGGTAATTACGTCCCTGTGCACTTTAGCTAATGTGTTACTGGTAACTAGTAACCAGCTGATCCGCAGGCTCCCATGTTTATTCTCATAGGGTGTAAGACACCTGTACAGCTCACTACAGAAACCTAAATTTTGGCAGATAGGTCAAGCCTCGTCTGGGAAGTGCCTTTTTTTTAAACGGGGGTTGTAGCTAGAAACACGTGGCCTTCAAGTAGCGCAAAAATGCAAAATTATTGTTGTAACCATTGTTTGTGTTGTCAACCAACAATCTGTTATAACATGCTTAAGTGTCATACAAGTATCGTTTCAGTACTTAATTGGAACTTGTGTACATTCACTGTCCTATGAAAGTTGTGATATCCACCCAAAATCGAAACTGGTATAAGATAAGCCTCGACGTTTCCTAAAAGGGTCTGCCTTTGAATATAGTGATTCAACCAGGTAAAGGCAGGGTTAATCGTAGTAGCCAAGTTAATCGCACCGAATAAAACTTAGGATTTTAAATGAAAATTTGAAGATTGATATCGCAAGTTGCAATGTTCTATAGTTTTCATTTAACTTTCGAACTATTATTCAGTGCGGTTAACTTGGCTGATAGGATTAACCTTGGTGGCCTTTCCTTGGTTGAGTGATATCACTGCCTTCAAAAGCCGAACCTTTTTGGAAACTCAGTGGCTTCACGTATAGCAGTTTTGGTTTTGGGTGTATAATGGAAGTACTTTCTACAATAATAATACTCAGTAATGGGCACTTATGGTATTATACATGGTGTTTCATCTCAAGTGTTAATGCTCAATATCATCCCTAGTATTGCAGATACGTCGAACATGGCCATGGAATACGTTGGAACATCTAGGCGGCCATCGGCTGGTTAAACCGAAAATGACCTTGATGACTGATTTCAAGGTCAACGAAAAACTAACTCCGGAAGTAGCAGAGATGTAAATTGCAAACTTGTAGAGGACGAAGACATGACCTGAACAAAGCAAACAGAACAGAAATCGGTTCAAATGTCAAAGAGATACAGTAAAAACAAACTGGGTCTTGTAGCCCCATTGGAGGACTTGACCACAACCCCTACTAAGGTAGAAACACTGTAGGCACCACTGTACGTACAGCAAAAGATTAGCAGGCAGACTGGTGGATCCATGAGAAGCCTGTTTGCATTAATCCCTGAGGTAGATATTTCCTATTGGTGTGTGCCTGTATTTCTACCTCAGGGTGGGTTGTGATCAAGTCCTCCAATGAATGGAGCTGCAAGACCCATACTGTTTTTACTGTATCTCTTTAACGTTTGAATCGATTTCTGTTCTGTTTGCTTTGTTGAGGTCATGTCTTCGTCCTCTACAAGTTTGCAATTTACATCATGCCCCTATCTCTGCTACTTCCGGAGTTAGTTTTTCGTTGACCTTGAAATCGGTCGTCAAGGTAATTTTCGGTTTAACCGTCTGATACAGTTAGACCGTCTTTGCCCTTAGACCGTTAGAACCGTCTTTGCCCTGGATGTTCCAACGTATTCCATGGCCATGTTCGACGTATCTGCAATAATAGGGATGATATTGAGCATTAACACTTGAGATGAAACACCCTGTAGATAATGATTAACTCATCGGAATGAGCTAAAATGTTAAGTAAAACTAGAGGAGTCGCTCGCTTCGCTCGATCATTCCGCTTCGTCTCGCTGCACTCGAGAAGACTTCTTGCTGCAACACTTGTGATACAGACAGACCTAACACATAAAAAACGATCAAGCAAATTATAAGAGTGTAGTGTACATATCGGTTATCTCGAGAGAAGGTCAATATAATTTTTTTACGTCCAAGGAGTCAAGCAAAAAAATCAAGCAATTTATCAGAAAAGCACTGTTTCTGATGACAGACGCTGATTTTCGTTCGCTTCGCTCACTCAATCAGCGCAAACATTTCCTCAGGGACTTGACTGAATTAATGTGACCACCAAAAACCACACATCACTTGTAATTTGTGTTAGTATACACTTTATATGGGTTTTCTTGTTTCACTTATTTTAAGTGCTCAGTACAGATTTGTCCATGGGCGTCTTATCACTTTACTTTCTGATGATCGCTCACTTGGAGAAACATCTGCAGAACGTTACATGTAATCTCCTACGAGGCTCCTACGATAGAGCAAAGCGAGACACACATTGAAAAGGTTTAGTTTATGTGGAAATCGCTCGCTTTGCTCTTTCTATCCACGCGCCTTCGTGCTTCAGAAACACGAATGTTTGACACCCTTTTAAAATCAAATCTATTGTTTTGATTTTTCCATGCATCAATTCATTAATTCATTGGTTAATCCAAAACCTATTTTAAGATGTATATGTGGTGTGTTGCAAAATACGTCGTCCGTGCATCCTTTTCCAGATCATCTCTCTTTGCTCGAGGAGGTTTTCATGAACAAACTATGACGTCATGAACGAACCTCATGACGTCATGAACAAACATGAAGAGGGTTAAAAAAAAACCTTTGACGTTAGTTTTTCAGGTTCTTTCGCTTATTTGAGGGTGATAATATCAAGTTACAGTGATGAAAATAGGCCTATTAAAAGCGAAATTTAATTATCTTTCGTTTGGTCCTACTCCCAACTTTGTAGGTGCTTTGGTTCCGGAGGAGTAGAGGTACAAACACGCACGCACGCACATCGTATGATTTTAATTTTAATTTTCGTCTCGCTGCGCTCGAGGTGATTTCTTGCTGCAACACTTATGATACAGACAGACCTTCAAGGATCAAGCCAATTATAAGAGTGTAGTATGCGATATCGGTTATCTCGAGAGAATATCAATATTTTTTTTTTACTTCCAAGGAGTCAAGCAAAAAGTTAAGATCAAGCAATTTAATAGAAATGCGCTGTTTCTGATATCAAACGCTGATTTTCGTTCGCTTCGCTCACTCAATCAGCGCAGACATTTCCGCAGACACGTGACTGAATCAATGCAACAACCAAGTACCACACATCACTTGTAATTTGTGTTGATATACACTTTATATGGGTTTTCTTGTTTCACTTATTTTAAGAATATTGTTCTATACGTCCTGTTCAGTATAGATTTGTCCATGGGCGTCTTATCACTTTACTTTCTGATGATCCCTCACTTGGAGAAACATCTGCAGAACGTCACATGTAATCTCCTACGAGGCTCCTACGATAGAGCAAAGAGAGACACCGCTTTGTGGAAATCCCTCGCTGCTCTTTCAATCCACGCGCCTCCGTGCTTCAGAAACACGAATGTTTGACACCCTTTTAAAACCAAATCTATTGTTTTGATTTTTCCATGCATCAATTCATCAATTCATTGGTTAGTACAAACCAATTTTAATATTATTCGTGGTGTGTTGCAAAATTCGTCGTTCGTGCATCCTTTCCAGATCATCTCGCTTCGCTCGAGGAGATTTTCATGAACAAATTATGACGTCATGAACGAACCTCATGACGTCATAAACAAACACCAGGAGCGTTAAAAAAAACTTTGACGTTAATTTTTCAGGTTCTTTCGCTTATGTGAGGGTAATAATATCAAGTTTACAGCGATGAAAATAGGCCTATTAAAAGCGAAATTTAAGTATCTGTCGTTTGGTCCTACTCCCATCTTTGTAGGTGCTTTGGTTCCAGAGGAGTAGAGGTACAAACACGCACGCACGCACGCACATCATATGATTTTAATTATGTAGACTAGCGGAGTCCCTCGCTTCGCTCGCTCATTCCGCGTCGTCTCGCTGCGCTCGAGAAGACTTTCTTGCTGCAACACTTATGATACAGACAGATCTAACACAGAAAAAATGATCAAGCAAATTATAAGAGTGTAGTATACGATATCGGATTTCTCGGGAGAAGGGCAATATTATTTTTTTACGTCCAAGGAGTCAAGCAAAAAAATCAAGCAATTTATCAGAAAAGCCCTGTTTCTGATGACAGACGCTGATTTTCGTTCGCTTCGCTCACTCAATCAGCGCAAACATTTCCTCAGAGACTTGACTGAATTAATGTAACCACCAAGAACCACACATCATTTATAATTTGTGTTAGTATACACTTTATATGGGTTTTCTTGTTTCACTTATTTTAAGAATATTGTTCTTTACGTCCTGCTCAGTACAGATTTTTCCATGGGCGTCTTATCACTTCACTTTCTGATGATCCCTCACTTGGAGAAACATCTGCAGAACGTCAGTTGTAATCTCCTACGAAGGTGAGAGATGAAAGATTGATGGAGCAAAGCGAGCCACACATTCAAAAGGTTTACTTTACGTGGAAATCGCTCGCTTTGCTCGTTCAATCCACGTACCTCCGTGCTACAGAAACACGAATGTTTGACACCGTTTTAAAACCAAATCAATTGTTTTGGTTTTTCTCTGCATCAAGTCAGTTAGTATAAAACCAATTTTAAGATGTATATGTGGTTTGTTGCAAAATACGTCGTCCGTGCACCCTTTTCCAGATCATCTTTCTTTGCTCGAGGAGGTTTTCATGAACAAACTATGACGTGCCTTGGTTCCGGAGGAGTAGAGGTACAAACACGCACGCACGCACGCACATCGTATGATTTTAATGATGTAGATGCTAGCATTACGTTTGGGAAGACTTGGTAAAGTGCGGGGAGGAGGAGGGAGAAAAAGTCGGCAGTGCCGGAGGGAGAAATAAAGATCTTCAATGATCTTCAGAAAATAAAAAAAGATGATAAAAATTTGGAGAAGAGGGGACAAGAGGAAGAGGATGCGATATTTTTAAGATCCACAAAAAAGGAGCCACGTACTTCAGAGTGTTATTCTAGGCCAGCATTTAGTTCTTCCATAACAGAGTAATTCTTGTTAATGCTAAGAATTTGGTGTTCGTTTGTACAGGTGTCAATTAAATCTAGAGGAGTGTGTTTTTTTTCAAGAGATCACTGACTGATGTAGTTTTAAAACCTGGACAGTGTGCCCATGTTGGGCAAAGTGTCTACCAAGTTCATTTTCCTCGTTTCTTGCTTAGGCAGCAATAATGTGTTCTGGATCGTTTTGGCTTGCTTTTAGCTCGTTTTGGCTCGTTTTGGTTCGTTCTGGCTCGTTTTGGATCGATTTGGCTCGTTTTGGCTCGTTTTGGCTCATTCTAGGTCCTTCTGAATCGTTTTGGCTTGTTTTTGGCTCGTTCTGGCTTGTTCCATGTTTTACAAGACACCCTCTGCAGAGTATACTTACTCTCCCCACTTTTACATTCTTTGCAAGGAGTAGCGTATAGACCGCTCCTCTCTCTTTCTTCAAGGTATTTACGGTAATGCAGAGATATTTTAGTCATTTGCTGGAATTAAGAATTTTAAATGTAGTGGATTTTTTTCATTTACAGGCCAGGGGCACATTCTATTGAACTAATAGAATACGGAGAGGCCTAAAAAGACAACACACCGGTAAAGTGAGAACCAATCACTTGTGCCTATCGTTTGGCGACTGCCAACCTGGAGCAGACCACGCGACGAGCCAAAATACGTAGCCCTGCCATTTCTGCTGACGCAACTCGTCAGCCAGCGGCTAGTTTTCCATAACACATACAGTATTGTCGAAGTGGAAACCCACAGTGTATCCAGCAAATTACGCAGAGTAGGCTACGTGTAGTAACTTCTTGACCCGTAACTTCTACAATCAACGGGAAATACTGCAAAATGTGGACGGCGGGGCTGATAGATGTTTGCCTTCCTTTGTGTTGTTTGTTGTAGTTTTCGACTTAAGGGAGTCAAACCCAAGCCGGGTTATCTGCCCCACTGTAGACGAAAGGGGGACAAGTTAGTTGGAGAAATACTAGCGGAAAACCCAGGAACTTTGACGTGCCACAATAGACATGAGCACGAGACACCACCTGGCCTTTCTCGTACCTAAAATGCCAGGAGATGGCTGAGGCCTCATTATCTCGGTTTCATAACAATCAGTCAAATAACAGGTAAATGTTGCAAACGCGAATGATTTTCCGGGATTCACTACACACAGGCCATCAGCACTGTAATCGGGATAAGTTGGTAGTTTAATTTAATTAACGTGCTTATTAAAGTTGCTTAATTAAAATCCTGGCTGGCCATTTACTGTAAAAAGTCAAATTGAATAATTATTAATTATTTTACAAATCAAGCTGCCTCCACCAGGGACGTAAAGGTTTGGGACGGTTTGAAACGTAAACATTTACGTCCCTGCCTCCACCGTGCCTCATGCACGAGTCGTGCTACACCAAGCTAATCTTCTACTAATGTAATACCAATATTTAGCCTGGGAGGGGGGGGGGGGGGAGCAAAAATAACTAGCTAGGGAGAGAATGTGTCCCTGAAATTCCGTGCAACTGCTAGTCACCAAACAGAAAACCGTCCATAAACTGCGACAAAACAATTCACATGAAGTGGTTTAAAAGCTACGTATGGCCCAGGTTTAAAAGAAATGTTGATGTTTTACATAACATGCTCATTAACGATTGCTCAGGAGAAAGTGATCTGCAGGGAGTTCGTTCACATGATAGATCCTGCCTCCCTACATCCTACTCGCTGCCTCCCTCCCTCCCTCATCTCGATAGGTAGGTAGGTAGGCACTTTCCGGTCGTGCAGCAGTTACAATAGCAATGGAGCTTGAAAACAGCGCCAGAGGGCGCCACGAGTTGCGCAAGGTCTTCAGGTACACGACCTTGCCTCGGGGAAGGCCAGAATCCAAGATGGCTGCCGCAAATTCCGCGCATCGACTGACGGCGCCGTACAGCCATTATCCAGAGCGCTTTTTAGCGGAAGAAACTATTGGGGCGTGCAGTGATTCGAAGAAGTAAGAAAAAAAGTAAATCAAATAGAAGCTGGTGAGAAGGAGGGAAAGCATAAAATAGGGGAGCAGGTGGTAAGTGAGTAACTGGAAATAAAAAAAAATATGAAAAAAAAGTTATCATTAAAAAAGTTACAGGGTCTCCAAATTCCCAGAATTGACAGCAGGTGTTTTTCGATAATAATGCATTTCGTAGTTGTTCTAGGCGCCGGCGTGGTGGGGCACCCAGACACGGGTGCGACGCGGCATTTGGTTTCGGAGGAAATATTTCGTAGGTGTGGAGAACAACAACAAAGGAGACTTGCGTAACGGTAGTGAGCGATTTGAGGAACCTTTCTCCATCAAGCCAGCTAATTTATTTTTCACTGATTAATTTCTTTGATCCATCTGAAGCTAAAACATCTAGCTAAAACATCTAGCTAAAACAGATCAATTTTGAACCATGCTACACGTTTTGAAATTAGAAAGTTGTCTTTTAAATCGATATTCGAACCGAGAACACCGGGTTTTGGAGGGACCAAGAAATTGTCCTGAACATACCACTGAACTACTCAAGATTCCTGATAGGTGCTCCCACTACCTCTCACAGGTACTTCTAGAAATGTCGTACACCCAAGATTTAGATATGTAAATCCGTTGCAAATCTTGTACAAATCTTGTAAATCTGTAAATCTTGGGTAAATCATTCAAATCTTGTAAATCTTGGAAATCTGGTACAAATCTTGTAAATCTTAGGCCAATCATCTAAATCTTGTGTAAATTATTCAAATCTTCTAAATCTTTTACAAATCATTTAAATCTTGTAAATCTTGTGTAAATCATGTAAATCATGTGTAAATCATTTAAATCTTGTAAATCTTGTTCAGATCATCTAAATCTTGTGTAAATCATTTAAATCTGTGTAAATCTTTAAATCTTCTGCAAATAC
>JAHWFP010014932.1:0-21620 GCA_023313725.1 Lithobius niger | reverse complement strand
CCCCCACCTCTCCCACCTAAACAGGCTCTTTTCGGTGAAAGGACCTTCATGGGGCATTTTCTCGGTGTTAATTTCCGGGGCGATTTGTAGTTAAATCAATGAAAAAGACAGCAGTACCATACAGCCAAAATGATAAGGTCTCCTAATTTTCAGGGGGGGTCCCTTTTAAGCCTGGCCCCGCCCCCCCCCTCCCCCCGCCTCTCCTCTGAAATCCGCCACTGCCCTGGTGCCCTGCCCCTTCTTCGTCCCTAAAACAAGACTTATATTACAATGATCCGCAATTTTAACGTCTTTCATTGCCAAATCCAACCAACACCCCAACTTTATCAAGTCTTGAATGCATTTCTTTTCCTGTTTTGCTATCATTTTCAAAAGTCTCGTCTGAAAAGAAACTTCTAAAAAGATGTTCTCCTTTCATATTATTTTAGCTGTTGCGATCCATCAAGCTCAACACCCAACTCGCACGTTAATTTCTTCTTTCATCTACCAGCATTGACGCGTTGAGCTGCTTTAAGTCATTCATGTAGGGTCGTTCTACTCAGCGCTACGCAAAATCAATCGAGCGTTTGTGCGCTAGCTAGATGGAAAAGGATGGATCTTGGAATTCTGATTGCTCGTCAATATCTGACTGGAAATAGAGTTTACTGATATGCTAATTTTTCAGCGAATCTAGAGTAATATTGTGAAAAAAAAATGATTTTATAATCATTAAATTGCCTTGAATAATATTGCCATTTTTTTTTTGTAAACGAAGTTGAAAAAGAAACTCTCTATAGGTCTGTGGCAATTTTTTCTTTCATTAGCGAATGATCGATAATGACATGGACTACACGATTATTGAAGTACCTTGATATATGATATTTGCGATTATTGCAATATTTCTCTATGTGTAAGCCAAGCTGTTATGAATTGGTCTTAACAGCAGTGCTACACAGTCGACCTATTGAAGGGGGATTGCCACCACATGACAAGCTGCAGCATCTATCTCTATTGACCGCTATCATTCTACTTCTGTCTAGCTCTTACTTTCAACAGGCGAAGGAACACACAAATAAATTTCTTTTTACACAACAAACAAGCCACGTTATGGTTCCTTAATTATTGAGTGTAAAGTTGGTGCGCCCACGTGCACCAGGAAGCAAGCGGTAAAGTTAAGCCTAACGTCGTCACGGGCGCTTTTTCTACCTATCGACCGTTTTGAAACGGAGATTTCGAACCGCTAGATGAGCGCCATCGAGTGACACTGATATCGTTAACCTTGACTGCTTATGCCATGGCGCAAGTGGACGCACCAACTTTACATTCAATAATTAAGGAGGCACATGGCTGGTTTGTTGTGTAAAAAGAGATTTATTTGTGCATTCCTTCTCTTGTTGAAATCAAGTGCTACATAGAACTAAATAATGGTAGATGGCGCAAGCCTGTCATTCGATGAATACGCACCTTTAAGTTGATCAATTGGTCATAACAGCAGTAGTACAGTAGGTCTGCTAACTATATACATTTAGGCTTAGATCTATTACAACTAGGCGTAAATGTACGCAGTCAATAATCCTAGGTTGTGCAGTGGTAATGCAGTGGTTATTATATTTTCTCGTATATGAGCCACGCTCGTAAACCATGAGCCACGGCTGTTTACTGTGACGTCATCATGAGTTAGCCACTGTCGAACGAGAATGGTGTGTCTGAACGTCAGAATCGGTCAATATTAAGCGAAATTATCGGCAACATTGCGTTCCGATGTGGCACAGACCTTTTTTTTAATGAGGTCGACGCTGCGATAATCGCGAACACGAAAAGTATTGTGATTACACTACGTGTGTGTTCCATACCGCGATAATATCGAAACATCGCAATATCGCCCATTCTTATAATCGGTATTGGTTCAGATTATCGACATCGGTCGGAATCGTCTCTAGAAATGCATACCGAAACCGATATGAGCATTAGCCTTGCGCAATGGTGGAAAAGCGCAAAAATTTGAAATTACAATAACGTTTGAACCAAACGACATAAAGGGAATCCATGTCAAAATGGCACACATCAAAATACCACTTTTCTTTAGACAATGACCCTATTATACTATTGGTAAGCATGTTAAATTAATACAGATGCAAACCTTTTTACGTTGTGTCGGACTTGTATGTCAAACGCCCGAGCGGGGATCGAACCCAGGATCTCTGAAACCAGAGGCTGAGGTCTAACCTAACCGCTGAGCTATACTGATGACGGCCATACTCACAAGGCTGTGTCAGTATGGCTCAGCAGTGGGATCTCAGCCTTTGGTTTCATAGGTCGTCGTGGACTCAATTCTCGCTCATGCAGTCTGACATATAAGTCCAAAAGGCAACGTAAATGGGTTTGCAGCTGTATTAATTTGAACTTTCTGAGCCGATTGGCTCTCCGTCCTCTTTCATTAGTAAGCATGGTTACAAATTTAGCAGTTACTAACGAAGTGGCGTGTACAGACTATGGTGGGCCCCTGGCACAGTAGTATGGAGGGGGGGGGGGATATTATCAATGTGGCCGAGGGGGGAATCTATGGATACCCCACTTAAGCTGAGAAATTTTTTGAAAATCCACGTTAAAATTTGGACCCAATTCAGCAATTGTTTAAGACTTTGCTTGCATTTGATGGGTCGGTCGGGGCCCCTAATACATGTGGGCCCCTGGCATCTGCCAGTCTGACTCAGTGGGGTACACGCCACAAACTAACGTGTAATATAAATTCTTTTGGGCACGTTTCATTTGCGCCAGAGTACGTTCTTGCGTACTAACTGTTATAACACTAGTGCACATAGTCATAGCAACATTATATACAGGGTGAGGCAACTAAAGTGTTACGAGCCGATATCGTGTGAATGGCTAATGAGAGAATAATAATGGTAGAAATGCAGTGATGGGTGTGATGGGGGACGTTTTAAACGAGAAAAAAGGAATTGAATTGATATTTCAAGGTCATCCTCTTGCTATCTTCCAAACGAGATACGACACGGCAAAAAAGTAAATTAGAAAGTTGGATGCAAGGAGACAATATGACCAACCAAAAAACACATATTCAAAATCAGATAAGAAATAAAATAGTTACGATGATGTTTAAAAGCCTCTGAGCATGCTGGCTGTATTGTAGTGAAGCCAAATTCTCGGCAGTTGGCTTCACTACAATGCAGCCAGCATGTTCAAAATCAAAACAGCTAACGGAGTTAATGTCGAAGCCTCCGTTAAGCTAGACCAATGATCTAGTCAAGTCTTTCTTGAAAGAGTAGCTGTTCATAATCAGAGATCGGTGAGGTATCAGATCAGTTAAAAATGTTATTGGTCATTCCTTACCGATAAGGCTGGGCCGACCCAGATTACCAGGCCGAGTCTTTACCGATATTTTCGGGATCGGTAGCTAAAAGCTAGATAAATCGTTAATCAGGGACGACGCTAAAATCACTTTACTGGGGAGGTGGAAGTGGGGCAACAATTTTAGCCAGGGGGCCGAACCAGAAGTTCTTCTTTTGCGGTCCCCCCCCCCCAAAAAAAAAAGAATAAAAGTAAAAACAACAACACTTGCAATTCTCTTTCTTACACCGAACGTTCTTAGCTTTTTTCTGCTCCATTTTTTGGGGATGTTTTTAAATCCAGATGAAAAAAAGATGATTTTACAACTCTCATAGTAACAACTAGTCTAGGCTCCATTGATATGTCTTCCTGTCACTGTTTTCTTAATAAGTAACCAAAATTTTCTTCGTTTATACGTTTGATTTTGATCTGATGGTGGGGAGGGGAGGGGGCGCCAGGGTGGGGGGGCGGCCAAAAATTTAGGGGGCGGGCGCCCCCTCTTGTCCCCCCTTAGCGTCGTCCCTGTCGTTAATAAACCAAAAAAGATATTTTCACTTTTCATCGACCGAATTTGACATTTGAATTCACCACCATGAAGGTTTTTTCTCCAGCTTTCCATTGGTCCAAACCCCAAGTAGTTCCCTCTTACTGTTTAGAAGTCACAAGACAAAATGTTAACTCTTACTGGGGGGTTTTGTGTTTTAAAATGATTTTAGCGTATGCTTTAATGTTTTAAAATAATCATGTGCTTTTAGACCCATGCTTTATTTATGCAATGATTTCAAAAGTCATTTTTTTTATAATGACAACTTCATTATTAAAGTTTTCGGTTAATGGAACTGGGATCGCTTATCGAGATTTGCTATCGGTAATCGGGATGTGGTATCGACCAGTTTCGTTTAATACCCACTCGGGATCGGCTCGGGAGGGAAAAAAGCTACCAGCCCAGCTTAACTTTTGGACAATATTTGCTCCTGTTCAATAATATCGACTGCTTTGGTTCTGCTTTGACCTCTCTCGAGGATGTATACATATTTTAGGCTCGTCAGAGGGAGTCACAAAAATGCACTGACCAAACTGAAGGAAAAAATCTTTTGGTACCTCAAGAACTACGCTTTCAGCAATCAAAATTTCTAAAAACGCCGTAGCTTCCGGGGGCAACCCCCGTCCTCCCCCTCACGTAAATTTTGTGTAAGATTTTGATGATGTTACTTCTAGTGTTATCCAGTGATTAGTTCTTTGAAACCCCTTCGATTTTTTCTTTAATTTCAACTATCGTGATCAGAGCCACCTAAATGCTCCCAGAAGTAAAGCCCCATATTTGACTCCATGGGTTAGGGGAAAACAAGGCGAGATGGTCCTTTAAAGCAAAACACCAAAAAACAATGATGTCTTCTATTGTAAACCTTATACGGACCCGCATTGACTTCCACGCTTTTTTTTTTCATAGGTTATTCGTGGGACTCGAACTAGTATTCACTTGGTTTGCAGACGAGAACTCTGACCACTGGCTCGCTGCTGTTCGTTGCTCGGGGTTCCTAAAGCCCCCTCACAAAGCTCGCAGTGTGTCTAAGGACTTACCTTTTCCTCCATATTGTAACTGTTCACTTTAGGGTATAAGCCAGGCTCGAGAGAGTTAAAGAAGCCTTGTTGCCCTTTGGCCCTTTCGTCGGTTAATTCAACACCGATTTTGAGTGTAGGTTGAATTATGGTCATTCAAAGAACAATGGAGGGTGCATCACTCTTGCCACCTTCCGCAAGTTAAAGCGCTCCCTTTGGCATTAATGGCTGATTTTCACGGAAGTTAAGTTGATAAAGTACCACATGGTTTTGGAAACAAAGTTTAAATTTTGTTCTTAATGATTTGTCGATGGCTCTTTGTTGTTGCTTCTTGCAATGTCCACCCGAATATTAATTCTGAACCAAATCAGCTTCGAGGGGCATCTTGATTTATATCGATGGCTTGATGACGACCTTGAGATGAGTCTGAAACGTGGGAGAATTGTGTCTAATGAAAATCCTGATGGAAGATTTATTAATGAACTACAGGTCGGACCCGTTAAAGTGGGCGTCAAAATGCTCCACGTTTGTTTCCTTGGTGAGACTAGAATATGACAGGGATATCTCTGCTTTAAGAGAATGGCATTCCAAACCTTTTTGCACGTGGCCTCTAAGATGCAATGAATCAACAGAATAGAGATCAGTGGTGCACGATAAAAACAATCGATGCCTCCGTGTTCAAGGATGTTTCTAAAGGGACATGTTTTTTTTTTATATTATTTATTTTTTAATTATTAGTTCCAATTTTAGAACTTGGGTGAACTAATAAACTTGGGAACGGATAGAGAGGTGCGAACTACCATTACGTATTATCATAACTCTAATATGAACATGAACATTTCAAATTTGTCACACGTCCTCCGTTGCCACGCAATATGCAAATGAGCCCATCCTAACTCATAAACGCGATCAAGAATGAGTGCAGAGTGGAGAGGGGGGGTATGGGGGTGGAAGCAGGCACTAAAGTCACTCGTCCGTCCTTGAGACGCGCGGGGGAGGGCGTCGGCCAAGAGGGCGTGTCCAGGGGTCAGGGGTCACGGTGACACTCGCCCTTAAGTCACGTGTCAGTCCGTTTTTTGCGTAGCCAAACCCACGTTCATTGGTTAAAACAGAGAGGAAGCTACTGAGTGATGCGTGCAGCCTGGTTTGCGCTACATAGCACCCCTCACAGCCAGATTTTTAACATTATATTGATAATAATAAATCTTACCACCCCTACAATGAAAATGGGCGAGCGTGTCAATTCTTTGGCCAGAAGTTGAAACTGGTACAGGACGTTGTTGCCTTGAAAAGTTGAAATTGGCACATTGTTGCCTCGACTAACAATTTTTTCTGCGCGTTCATCTCAGCGGCAAGTCTTAAATGACGTCATACACGAAGGACAGTTATTATTCACACGGTACGGATCGCTCAAGCCGAATCGATAAACTGGAAGTGGGGTGAGGGAGCTGAACGGGGAATGCCCGTGTGTGGGGCAGTGCGTCTGTTAGCCGTGCTCTTTAGAGAAAAAAAAAAGATATTGGGAGGGTGGGGGAATGCGTCTGTTACCATTACATGGATTCCTGAACCTACAAGAAAGGAGGGACGGGACCCAGGAGGTACAGGACGGGAGGAAAAGGGGATGATTCCAGGAGGAAAAGTTGCATGTCAACCACGTGTGGCAAAGAGGAGGAAGGGAAGGAGAGGGCCAGGCAGAGGATAGAAAGGGAGGAAAGGGTAGGGGTGAGGGGAAGATGATGGGACGAAAGGGGGGAAAGGGGAGGGAGAAGATGGGAGGAAAAGGAAAACTTAACGAAAGAAAAACACTGACTGAAAACCGGGAAACAACCACGGGCGAAACAAAACCCGGTGACGCCGGATACGATGCTAGTCCAAGATAAAAGGGAAAGTGTGATTCTATTTCTGTAATACAAAAGCCTTCACTTTTCGTACGACAAAATTTCGTAGCAGTTCCACATCGACCGCCTATGTAGCAGTCCACACAACCGCCTTGGTTAGCGGGACGAGAGATGATCATCGAATTGGAAAATCACATAATTGAAAAATCGTATACAACATAACAATATAACGGAAAATCGTGTAACACGAAATTCGTATAATGGAAAATCGTCTAACATCCTGCCTCGCTCACGATGCCGCGCTCGCTGTGGCTGTACATGTAACATCAAAAACCTCGGCCATATTATTGTCCACTCACTTCGACTATTATCCATTGTCCGATTATCCATTATACGACGTTCCGTTTAGATGACTCTCTAGATTCTTTATTTAGGCAGATTTTAGACAATTGTCCCATTTTAGACGATTTTCAAGTTAGATTTCCGTTCGACGTCCCTCACTATGGAGGAAAAGAATGATTGTGGCCTAAAGGAATTCCCGGAATAAAAGGGCCATCCGCGGCCTAATTTCCCACTTTTTTCTTCCTAGCCATTTTGGGCCTTAGCAGGGACGCGGCAGTCAGGGGAGAGAAATTGTTGCCAACCCTTTAACACCTGACGTAACTTTCAGGGGTTTTTAAAAGTACAGTTATTACTTTGGGTCAGTCCTCGGATTCAAACCGACGTTTTCTTGGTTTGGAGACGACGATGCTGGCCACACGGCAGTGATTGCTCGATTTTAGCTAGTAGCGACAAAATTATTATAATGCCATATTATAATAATGATAATGACGACCTCAACCTCCCATTTTAAAGCCAAAATTTCGATGCGCAATTTTTCTGGGGTTAGGGAGCTCTAAACGACCAGATTGATTGTTTTAAACATTGTTATTTTTCAACAATGCCAATCAGCAAACGCCAGCTAGAAGTCGTAGATTGAAGATCATATCAAAAACCAAAACTGGTAAAAGGGGCCGCCAAGTTCCGAATGGTTCGGCCCTTCAAAGGAGTGATATGAACACACCAAAACATTCGCCAAGTTAATCGCACCGCTTAATAGTTCGAAGGTTAAATGAAAACTAGAACGTTGCTACTTTCGGTAGCAATGTTTAAGTTTTCATTTAACGTCCAAAGTATTATTCGGTGCGATTAAGTTGGCGAATGTTTTGGTGTGTTGATATCACTCCTTTGTTTCAGTTGGTTTGTGAAAACCGTAGATAAAGATACAAAACTTTATAACAAGCTAATCTAAACTGCATGATGCGCCAAAGTAGCCAGAATTAGAAAACAAAAACGAACTTGTTTATTGTTTAAGGTAAGGTTTAACTGGTCCGAAGTCAAAACAGCAAAGGAACACAAATAAAACTTTCTTGGTCAGGTTTAAGATACTGCAGTGTTGTTGTACTGTATAGTCCTCGTGAAACCTTACTGCTGTATCCACCCATAATGCACGTAAATACAATTAAAGCCAGAGCCAAAATGTTAAACTTTTCGTCCACTGCAATGCACGTGTGCAGGTATATGTGTGGTATGATGCCCAAACAACGGAAAAATAATATAATGTAAGGCTACCTACTCGACTACTTTCTTGGCTAAATTGTTCATTGTTTTTCAGCCATGTCGTCTACTTTCCGTTCTTCACTCTATTGATGATACATCATTTTTGAAGATTTTCAAGCACTTTTCTAGACAAGGAATTTCATTATTACTTTCCAGGACATTTCCAGGTTTTCAAGGTTTTCAAGGTTTTCATGTAGAGCTGTGCTAAACACTAAGACGATTGCTTTTTTAACATTTTCTAGCGATGTCGTTTAGCCAAGTTGTATGCAACAATCATTAGCTGATCTACCGTCTGCAGAAGTAAAAATGGTAAAAAAAAAAAAAAAAAAATACTTTTGTATAAGGAGCAGTAAGGTTTCGCGTGGGCTAAACAGTACAGCAACACTGCAGTATCAGAAACCTAACAGGAAAGTTTGTTTGTGTTCCTTTGCTGTTTTGACTTCAGACCAGTTAAACCTTACCTTCAGCATCTAACGAGTTCGTTTTTGTTTTCTAGTTATTATATATAACTCTATGCTTGAGCCAGTCACTGGGCTAGCAGCAAGGGGCACTGGATAAACACGAAGGGAAAAAGATAACGTTTTTATTGAAGCAATGCAGTGAGAGCGGATGTCTTAGACCAAAAATGCGCGAGTATTTACATTGTTGACATCTGCAGCAATTTCCAGCTAGTGGAATCATTTCCTTTCCGATTTACAAGCTTAATACGTGTTTCGCAGCGTAAGGGATCGGAAAAAAAACTTTTTTAGGCATAAAAAACTATTTCACAGCATCAGCTTCACTATTGGTGTTCTTTTTATCTCCATTTTAATTAAGTGCCCCTTGTACCTAGCTAGCTAGTGTGGCGTTATTGTCATTGCTTTATAGTTAATTTCAGTTTTCTTGATCATATCAAAAACCAAAACTGGTAAATGGGACCGCCAAGTTCCGAATAGTTCGGCCCTTCAAAGGAGTGAAATCAACACACCAAAATATTTGCCAAGTTAATCGCACCGACTGCTAGTTCGAAGGTTAAATGAGAACTATAACATAGCTACTTTCGGTAGCAATATTCGAGTTTCATTTAACGTCCAAAGAATTAATTCGGTAGGATTAACTTGGCGAATGTTTTGGTGTGTTGATATCACTCCTTTGAAGGTTCGAACCATTCGGAACTTGGCGGTCCCTTTTATCAGTTTTGGTTTTTGATATGATATCACTATTTTTTTTTTAATTTTAATTGTGTATTAGACCCAACTCAACTAGTCTGCAGATGTGTAATAGTGTGCCACGACAACAATAGGGTAAGTGGCCATTTTCCCAATATTTTAATTTCATATCACTCCTTTGACAGGCCGAACCTTTCTCAATTTAGAGCTTCTTTACTAGTTTTTGGTTTTATTTTAATTTCTTTTTTTTCCTTTTTTTTGGATTTAGTTCATATCACTCGTGTGAGAGGCCGAACCATTCCCAACTTGGTGGCTTCTTTACCAGGGACCTTAGGAATAGGATCATTTTGTCCTTATATTCGGGATCATGGAACCCTTTTGTCGTTTGCTTCAGACGTATTTGTCCTTCCATTCCTTTCCCGTGAACCCTTGAAAACCGACAACGACTTGACACCGTAACGCTGAATAAATATGAAGCAAGCCAACGGCTAGGCGGCAAGTTCCAAACCCTCCCTCCCACCCTCTTTCCATGATTGAATTGCCCGATACGAGTTATTTTATGCTATTCAAACACGTATGTGTGGTATTTAGTAAAGTGGTGGCAAATTTGATTTCGTTTAAATTTCTTTTCCTCGTTATACTAGTAAGTACTACAGCTGTATACATATCCCTTAAGCTAAAAAAAAAAACATTTTCACGAAACACAGACATGAGGCCTGAAACTAAAGCAGTAGGATTTATGTTAACTAGAATGTGTCCGTGCTGAGAGTGAACGCGGGCCATCTAGTGGTAGGCCTATAAGACGAAAACTTGTCCAGCCTTTTAACGAGTTGATTTTGAGGTTCTTGGCTTCGAGAGACGATTGTATATGTGTACGAAACGATTAATACTTTCAGAAAAGTGTGCAACACGAGTTTTTCTTGTTTCACTGACTTTAAGGATTTGTAATTTTTAAAGGCAGCCTTACATCCTGAGAACTCTCTACGTTTTAGCGTTTTTTTTTTTTTTTTTGCATTATCGTACATTGTTTTCAGCAGCACTGACTTTTCTAACAGATTTTCGTCTCCACAAAAATAGTCATGACGTGATTAAACTTTCAGACCAGATTTTTGTGCAAATTGTGCCCCACCCCTCCTTCCCTCACGGCACATTTCGTCACTCTAATTAGCCACCCCTAAAACTACAGAGTACTCGCCCCACCCCACTCTTGAAAATAATATTAAAATTATATGCGTTACGGAACCATTTTTTAATTCGGTTAGCCCGACACCATCATTGTGACTTACAGGCTATATTAAGGCCAATTGTGGAACGACCATTCGTAAGTTACTGTTTTCTGGGATATAGCACGTTAAAAATGCGTTGTACGAGTTTTACCCAATAAATAGGTTCGAAAAATATCAGACGTGCTACGATTGGTCCACTCCGCAACTCTGCGTGCACCGAGCTGGAAGTGCGGAAGACATGGCTTCTTCAAGACAAGGCCGACTGTGTTAAAAATCATGTGTCTCGTCTACTGGCTGAACGCCAGTTGAGGCGCGGGCCGGAAAGTTGACGCCTTTTAGAGTTGTATAGGTGAGATGCGATTCTGGCCATGTTGAATCAGGGGGTTGCAAATGTACTAGAAACAATGAATTCCAAACCTTCTCAATCTGCATCCTTCAGCTTCACCGACGCCGGTAACGCCAACATGTCGGAGTTAACTTCCTGTTCTCGTCTGAGTGAGATTCGCGAGAGGCTAATCCGTATACTATTTACAAAATTATTGTAACTCCCTATAAAAAGCATAACAGCAATTTCAGATTAAAACAACAATTTTGAAAAACAGAAGAAGCATGTCAGGCGCTATTGCCCACAGTTCTCGCGTCCGCTCTCACCTGGATTCGTGAGATACACATCCCATAATTCAACTTTTCTGACGTACTCACTCCTATGATGTAAGAATACAATCTATTTCCTTCTGTAACGAACCCAACGAAGGTTGCCACAAATGTGAAAACGCTGTGCATCTTTAAAACGATGCAAACATCAATTTCTAAAATCGAACAGCTAGTGGAAAATCAGGTCAAACTTTTGCCTGGCCTAGGATAAATTTTGCAAACGTTATCACAGTCTAACTAACTGCAGCTGTGCGTGTTTTACCCTAATCGTCGGAATCAAGTTTCTACAACATTTTGTGAGTTATTGCAAGGTTATTGCGACTGAACTTTCCCACCATGTTCAACTTTCATAATGGCGGTTAAAATAATAATAATAAAAACATTTTTCCACACTGAACATGGATGGTGGACAGAAGGGGTGTGAGCCACTGACACCGCACCAATGTTACGACCTTTTTAAGAATTTTGTAAGCGACTCAGTTAAGAGCTTTCGACGAAAACCAGACTCAGTTTCCATACACACCGTAGCAGAACTAAGAGCATTCCAAATTGGGACGACCCGAACCGAAAAAAAGTTTTTCCTACAATCCAGACGTGAACTCTGTACAGCCAGTTTCCACGGGTGCCCGCGTGTACCATGAAGATTTTGAACCCTGTCGAAGAACGGAACGTCCACTTGAATGAGGCCGTGTTAGATTTTATTGGTTAAGATAAGATCATACCTCAGTCTTCTTAGTTCGAGGAGTTCCAGACCAGTCCTCTCTAGTCGGTCAAGATGATTAAGGGAGCGAAAACCTGGAAGTCCCTTGGTAAATTTGCGTTGAACAGACTCAATGCGATCAATATCGCTTAGTAGGTAAGGTGACCACACAGGTGAGGCGTGTTCCAAGAGAGGACGCACAAAAACCTTGAACGCCCACACCTTGGTACGGATGTCACCTGAAGTGAAGCATCTGTTCACAACTGCAAGGCGACGGACGGTTACCATCCCATAATCTCTAAGTGGAAATATCAACAAATCGCGAATGTGCTATCTCGTTCTAGCTTGAATCACCTGCCCTGAAGGCAGGAAAACGACGTTTCAACTTCTCAGCCATAGGACCTTGTGGCAAGGGATGAAGCGATAGCTATAGCATGGACACTCGCACGTCCTACGCCTGCGTACATTTATCAGCTCCTGCTATAGCGTACAAGCTTATACACATTTCTGGACCCAGAACTTCTATGGTCGGCTCAAGGATGTGGAGCTGGGCTGGAGGCAATTAATGCTGCAGTCGTATTGCTCACTTTCTTAGCCATGACAGTGTACCTTTAAGGTGGATAAGCCAAGCCATATAAATCTGGCTGATGTAACAGCTAATTAGGCAATCACAAAATTATCAATGAGAAAAGATAGACATAAAATTCCTCCAGAAAAAAAAAAGTAGAGATGAAAATCATAGTCCTATGAAAGTTGTGATATCCACCCAAAACTGGTATAAGATAAGCCGCCAAGTTTCCAAAAAGGTTCGGCCTTTGAAGGCAGTGATATCATTCAACCAGGAAAAGGTCGCCGAGGTTAATCCTATTAGCAAACTTAATAGCACCGAATAATTCTTTGGACGTTAAAATGAAAACTTGAAAGTTGCTACTGCCAGTAGCAGTGTTATAGTTTTATTTAACTTAGTTGAAATTATTAGTCGGTGCGATTTAGTTGGCTAACCTTGTTGGCCTTTCCCTGATTGAATGATATCACTGCCTTCAAAGGCCGAACCTTTTTGAAAACTTGTCGGCGTCTATTACACCAGTTTTGGTTTTGGGCGTAGAGACAAAACAGTAGCTGGCATAACAATGTTTACCGAAATGTCGAAACCGAGTTTTGGGAAAGTTACAAGAAAAAAATTTGGTAGTTGTGTGTTATTTTCATGATACGTTTTTTTCTTCATGTTGAGCCTATCCGTGCATCCGAGTTGGATCGTAATAATGTTATTGCTCAACCTGTATCTTTCTTTAAAGGGGGGGGGGGGGGGATTTCTGTCGTCTCATTATTATTGCTCAGCGTAAGTCAGTAGTTGCCTTGACTCGAATTTCACCGAGCAGGAAAGGAGTTTCGTGCAGGGAGTAGTTGCGGCAGAAATGCGGTAGGAAATGGAAATAGTCGAATTAACGTTCTTTTCAACTGCTAAGGTTATCGCAGGACGGAGACAGACAATTTTACTAGGATCTTTTACATGCCCTATGTCGACGTAAGTACGATACATTTACAGGGGCCTTCTCTTTCCGACAGTGACGGCGTAGTCTGAATTGTTGGGGGCGGGGACCGTCAGAGAGCATATCTGGAAACAGAGTGGGCCAAGGACTTTTGTTTTTCAAGACAGCCGCATGGCATTAGGCACGTTTATTTCGTTCAATTCAACCTGAACGTAACGTAAGTTTCAATACAAGCCATTTTTTTTTTTGTAAAATACGCCCCATAAACACAACAAACTAAATCAGGTTACACATATGTTGCATAGTTGCTACAAAAAAAATGAATAAATAAGTAAATAAAAGCACAGTTTATTAATTTAATTTCAAGTTTAGCCTGCACGTGTTTTTTTTATTATTATTTTGGGGTCGGGGGGTGGGGCGGAGGGGAAAAGGCGTGAAATATTTGGGAGGGAGGGTGTCATGGCCGTCACTGCTTCCCAAAGGCACAAGTTAGGGTGGACTGAAGCCAGTATTGACATCTGGAATATGAGACAGTCGTGTTCACCACTCAGCCAGTCTGCCACCATAATTAAATAAGATTATGAGAAACATTTTTTAATGGTATTTATATATTGGGATTATAATGGACAAATACCAATATTTTTCGTTTAATATTGAAATTCTAGCACACATTTACACCAAACCACATTCACATGTGAGATTATCAGCCCGGGGCCACAACAATTTCTTGTTCCAGAACTTGGGTTTACCAGAAGGGCTCCTGTTTATAGGGACTGCTATCTAAAAGCTGGCTTTGCATGGGCGTCCGCTTACAGGTGGCGTCCCATCTTGTCCGCCCCCCCCCCCCTTCTTTGTATCTGGCTTTGAGCCAATGAGTAGAGAGCGCCAGCCACGCGAAGAAGCAACAAGCTGAGCAGAATTGCGCGAGATGCCGAGGTGAAAGCAACGCGGAGACATCGAAGACGTAAACGGGGAGGATTTTACGGCAGCGAGACGGAGGAGATAGGAAAAATTCCCGCTCGAGAGGTGGAGGAGGGGGAGCTGGGGGCGACGTGAATAGGGCGCCATGGCCCACCCCCCTATGGCAAGAAAGGACACCACAGCCAGGTAAGATCTTATTATTATTATCCTAAGTTTGCGCGGGTCACGGAGAATTGGTTGGTGGGCGAGTGTGAGGAATTATTTTTGTGGCATATTTGGCAAAGTTTGTCGGTGGCACGTTGCAGCTCGGGTTTCATTCAAACGGAATATTTGTCTTTTTTCCTAGCGGCCAAGTCTTTTGGATGCAGACAATTTTAAGGGAATGTTAAGAGATTTGTGTTGTGATAGTTCATAAACAGTTCTGTTGGATGGACTGAGTATCAGTAATGGGCTTAATCAATAATAATCATTGAATTATTCCAATAAATAAATAATTGGGATAATTCGATTCAATAGCCTTAGACTTAGGCAGTCGGATTTAGATTATGGGGGCCCTAGTCCACACGTCTTTAGGGCCCTAAACGGAAAAAAAGGGGGGGGGGCTACACACATATCCCAGGACTGTCACCAAACAGAAAATATTACAAGTTTTAAGTCACAATAAAATTTCAAAATAGCCATTAATTTATTTGCACACATTCCTTTTCCATCTGACTTTGTTATTCTTTGCATATCTGGCTATTATAGCCCCTAAATAGCGGGGGTCTTTACCCCTGGCCTCAAGTACCTCATCGTAAATTCGGATGAGGCCTCCCTATGTATCGTTAAGCGTCCATGTTCGTACACACTCTACACATATGAGTTTGTGTACCTTCCTCGGTTTTGTACAGGTATCGTTTTCTGCTCGGACAGTTTTAGGGGAGAGGAGGGTTCTGGCGTCTCTCGTAGTAGGGGTTGGTGGTCGTAGTGGAAGGGTGGGGAGGTTTCAGCAAGTAGGTTTTTTTTTATTATAACTAATTGCTCCAGGCGCAACACACACCGGTCTAGCAGGAAGCCATGTTACCACACTGCCTCGTTCGTTCGTTACTGATTGTTCCTACTAATCACATTCATTGCTACCGTGCAAAGAATGAGAATGCTCGCCGTTTTTCGTTGCTGCCGTGCAAAGAATGCATACGCTCGCCTTTTTTATTTGCTGCGTGTAAAGAATCAATATTCTCCCTTTCCATCGATGCCGTGAAACGAATGAATATGCCTGCCCTATCGCATTAATTCACTTCGTTTGGATTGGTTGTCACAATACCTGATTTTCCTCGTCCACACCCTTGTCTATATTCCGGCTTAAGCGAAATGTATATGTAGACTAGCTGAAGCCCGTGGGTGGTGTTGGATGCACCGTTTGCAAAATTGGTAAGGTTTGGTCGCCCATGTGTATGTCCATGGATCACCGAACTAAGTTTCTTCAATCAAGTTTTTGCGCACACTAGCTAACAAACGCTGTTTTTCGCTCGCTCCGCTCAGTCAATCAGCGCGTCCCCCTTCAGTTACTCTGCCCTTGATTAGCGTAAATATACGTAATGAAGATGGAATTGTTTTAAAAAGAATCAAACGGGTTGATGATTTCCTCACGGGAATGTAATTCCTTTCAGTGCTTTATTTGCACCCACTGGCTTACATAGAATGTCGTAACGCGGGAGGGAATGGCGTGTTTCGCGTCGTCTGCCTGATAAAAATTGCAAGAAAGGTTTTTCCTTTTTTTTTTATTCTTTGAGCAAAATAAAAACCGCATGTTTGTTGTGGTCATCGTGGCTTTGCTAGAAGTTTACAGAGCTGGTCGAATCCCTGGAAAGGGGATCTAGGCAAAGCCCAGGTTTCCCAGATGGAATCCCCAGGTTGGCACCACGCTTTTCCAGAAATTTCTTATTCTCTAAAAGTATGGTAATGTTCCGAATTGAGCCGGTTCAGCCATACAAGCATTAAGTTGCTTCGGCTGACTTAAGGTTCAAAGAAATTAATTTAAAAATAAAAAAATAAAAAATAAAAATTATTGAATGCGTAAATTCAATATTTCTATAAGCATCGACTATATTCTCATATTTTAATGCCAATATTTCGAGAAAGGTATGTAGGCACATGTATGAGATGTGTCGTCCTTCTTGCCCGAATCTTTCTGTTGATTTATACGATCTTTTATGTAAATTAAAGAAACCGAATGTAGGCAACATTATTACCGTATTTTTTTTATCGTTATTATTGTTACTCATTTTAAAGGTTTACCACGATCCGAGCGGTAGTCATGGCACCGTACGGTGAGAGGGACAATAACTCCAATTGGAATTCCTATCTTTTACATGCCATAATCGACATGAGCACGAGGCATCACAAGGTCCTTGCCTCCCCAGAGAGGCCAGGTCAGGCTCCGAAACCATCACCGATATAGTCGTGCTGATCTTCAGGCCATCTTACCCCATTACTGCTGCTCACTTGTCATCCTCAGCAGTTCACAAGGTTGGCTCCACTGTGATTCTTCGTTTCTTACTCGTTTTCTTTCTGTAGTATTTATTAAGGCTACACAGATATCGACTTTACCGATCCGATACCGATACCGAACCGGTTTTTAAAATTTCGCCACTACCGATACAGACATCCAAAATTTCTTCCCAGTTTTCCATCAACGGTGTAGTTTTCTCCAAAAGTCCGATAATAACTAAAATGAAAAAAAATAAATTAAATAGTAACACAGCATGGCTAGGAAGATTCAGTCCTAAGCAAAAGGCCACGAACCGCATGTCATAATATCTAACGGTTCCCGAGTTATCGATATTTCAGCGAAAGTTGCAGATACTGGTCCGATACCACAAATATCGGCAACCGGTCCGATCCAGTACCGGTATCGGTGAAGCCTTAGTATTTATACATTTTCTCTGCAACTCAATAAATGGTATATAACAACGCCTACTTGCGCTTAATTTCACTTGTTCAGCTGAACTAGATTCAAATCTCATTTCTTTTTTTTATCAGTGATCGAAAAAAAAAATTAATTGCCTGTTTGTGGCCAAGCAAACAGTAAAAAAAGATAGAAAAATACATTCGTAACAGAATGTGGGTATTAATGTATTTTGTTAGTTAACGTCAACGATAATAATAATAGGCGTACATAAAAAAAAAAAGTGCCAGAACGAGGATTCGAACCAAGAACCTGTACCTTGCGCATACAGATCGAATACTACAGCAAACTGAGATAGGCTCCCAACAAGAAACTGGTCTTCGGGAAAGGTAGCCTATACCGCAAGGAAAGAGGTATTGTTGTTTAATTAAAAACGGTATTTATTTATCATAAATTTAGCACAAAAGGACTAAGCTTGGAAAAAACAGAATTTTAATAATGCAGGTGACATCGTTGCGACATGGTGCTTCGGGGCAGATTTCTCTTCCAATCAAACTAACGTGCTCCGTCCTGTTATTTAGAGCCTATCGTCCACTCTGCTAAATCAGAGGACGCAGAAAATATTCAAAAATACGTTACTCAAAAACTTAACTCAGTTTTCAAAACCTGTAGTGATTCACAGTACGCTTTGTTGGCTAAATTAAGGACAAATTAACACGTATAAATGAGAGCTACGCCCAGCCGCCCTTGAACGTCACCCACCCTGGGCGTAGAGATAGATTATATTGTTACACCCGAGTGTGAACATTCGCCCCTGCGCCTGTCCGTTTAACAGCCAATTGAATTTCGTTCTGACTAGAGGTGTGCGCCGCCAAGCCACACCATAACGCCTCCGCTGCCAGCCAAAAATCAAGAGCAACTTTCGCCGCCGCTGGTTAGATTCGGAACCTATCATCGCTGTTAGTGTTAGTGTGAACGCTGTGTTAACTAAAGATAAATGTAAATGAATGCTTTCGAAATAACCGAACAACATGGAATTTGAAACGACATTTGGCCAGTTTGGGAAAAATAATTTTTGACTTAAAGTGACAATATCACCGATTGAAAATCGTATGAGAATATCGTGGCGCCATCTAGCGGCAGTGACATGTTAACCTTTACAGATTGTTCCCAGGTGCACGAGGACGTACCAAATTGGAACTCAACTAATTAAGGAGTTCCCCTTAATTTAGTACCCTCCCCCCTTAGATTTATTACCTTGGGCTATACCCCACTGAGCGCTCCTCCCCTTCCCCCACCCCCACATTCTGAATCCACGCCTCGAACGAATTCTTTAGTCCTTTGAATGTGTTAGGGAAAAGCTCCCACATGCCACTAAGATGAGAACCATTGTTGCAAAATGGATGGCAATATCTTTTAGGCACAAGGGCGCATTTACACTACGACTCGCTTTTGCGTTTTCGCAGCTTGAAGCTAGAAATCATCTTAAATTCCAACATGACAGCGGTTTTAGCTCTGCCAGCTCGTAACGAAAGCAGTCAATAATGGACTTCAGAAGCGACTAGGAAAATTGCTTCGTCAGGAGGAATTCTTTATCTTATTGTCACGGATTATAAGACTGCAAGTTATTCAAACGATGTCGACTTTAGCTAATTCAGGTGGTGTTATTACCATGGCCATTGCGATTAAATTCTAGTTGCGACAATACTAAGGCGAGTCGCTGCGTAAACGCGCCTTAACGCTGCAATGTGAAAAAGGAGTCTCCACACAATTCTACACATTGTTCCACTATTCGTACTGAGTCCTGACCCCATGCGGCCAGTTGTCGAACTAAGTGTCCGTTTTTACTTTTGCGGAAAACGTACGTTAAAAATTACGCTGTACATGTTTTCACCTAAAAAATATGTGTGAAAAATATCCCTTGTGCTGCGTACAGTCTAAAAACTTGTGTCAATTCGCAAGAAAGCGTTTAAACAAACTGAAAACGAGGAAGGCATTTTGTTTCTCCAGCCGAGGTCGTGGAGTAGAAATTGCGTGCCTTGCCTCCTGTTTCTACATCAGTTCTTGCGCGTGCCAAGAAGTTAAAGCCTTTTAGCATTGTTTTGATAAAATAAGATTTTGGTGATGTTAGATCAACTGGGTTGGAGCCAGGAGCTAAAACCTGCTGCTTCTCCTCCAGACGGACTTGTGAAAACGGTGGAATACAAATCGAGAGTTACAACATGGATACTCCTCATTTATTGGCTCCTGGTATAACGTATTACTGTAATTTTACACTAGTAAAAATGGTTAAAACATTTGAATATAGCAGTAAGGTTTCACGTGGATTAAACTGTACAGCACTGAAATCTTACAGGAAAGTTTATGTATGATCCTTTGCTGTGTTGACTTAGGATCAGCGAAACCTTAGCTTTAGCATCAAACGAGTTCGTTTTTGTTTTCTAATTGGGTAATTTTTCAGATTCGACCAGCAATTTCAAATTGCACCAATTGTGGTTACCAAATTATTGTACCAATAATCATTTTGTGGTGTCGTTACTGTTATAATAATAGTAAATCAACCCACAGTGAGTTAAGTACGATCTGCTCGCGCTTCGCGTGTCATGTGACAGGCGCCGGTGGGTTCGGCTCTGCAGGGTTTTGCCTCAAGTTGGTCGCCGCCATCTTGGAATTCGCTGCACGGACTAGGAAAGGGTGAAGGGTCATACCCATGACCCTGGGGCTACTGAAATAACATATAAGTTAAGTATTCGCGCACGAATTCCTACGCATGTATTACGAAATGGTGACGTGCTTTAGGCATAGAAGAAACGTTAAATCGTTAAGTTGAAATAGAAAAATTAAACATGTATCTGGGAGCGTGCACAATTACGTAACGCCTGGAGGGTAGCGGGGGTTGTTGAGCAGATGTGTTACCGTATGTATGATGGGGAAGGGAAGACTATAATTAAGTGTTACGTAACCCACTAATTTTGGCTAAATTCTTTTAGCCGGCGTTTACACCTTGACTTCTGTTTACACCGTGATACTTCTAATTTTTTTTCGAGAATCTCTGATCACTACTCCCCTAGGTTCGATAAGTACAGCGAATTCTATACTACTTCCTCAATGGCGTGTGTGCTTTACGCGAAGCTCCAATTAATTTGGAAGTTGGGCAACACCCAACCATACAATAATGATTCAAGTTGTGTAAACGTTTATTTTCACACTACCAGTCATACCCGAATTCGCCATGAGTTTTGTTTCGCCCGTGGTTGTTTCCCAGTATTCGGTCTTCTCCCTTCCTTCCTCCCTATCCGCCTTCCCGTCGCTCTTCTTCCCTTCCTCCCCTACTTGAATTTGGATGGGTAGTTGAATTAAATAATGACCCTCTCCTTCCTCCTGTCTCTCCTCGTTGTGCAAGATATTGCAAAAACTGATTTGGTCTCCAACCTAATCAACCCAAAAAATTCCCCTCTTAGGTTCAGTTAATGCCTAATCCTATGCTTAATGGTAACAGACGCATTGCCCACCACTTCCTAATCTGATTAGTTATTACGGCATTAGAATGCCAAGCACAGGGCTAACAGACGCACTGCCCAACGCATGGACATTCTCCCCTCCTCCCCCACTCCCAGTCTATCACTTGGGTTCGAGTGATCTGTACCGTGTGATCTGTGCGACCACACAGAGCAAATAATAGTTAGTCGAGGCAACACGCCTTTAACAATTAGGCACGGCCATGGCTCTGTCATAGTTGTTTGGCTGTTGTCTCTTGGCTCATGTCTCTTCCCATTTTGTCATTTTGTCATCGTGATATTTCCACAACCCCTCGTCCGATTCAGGATTTTTTTTTGCTAAACCTTGCACGGCACCAGTGCTACTAGATGCCAAGTCTAGTTTGGATATAGTCCTTGTGGTTTTGGCGTTATGCATGGTCTAAGTTTACATTCCAGTGTGGTCACAGCGGAGCGACGCTCCAATTAACGTAAATATTAAAAAAAAAAAACATTAATAATAATTGTCGCAAAACTTCGTAATGTGTCGGACCATATCATACACGGCTATCCCGTGCATATATATGATTGAAGTCCTCTTTCCAGCAAAACTAAAACTATTAATTTCTCCGTTCCTATTCAATATATTTCGACCAAACTTGGCCAGATAGTAGATAGGTATAGAAAGTGTATTCATACCAACGTTTATGTATTTCCGTGCAAGAGTAAACGTACGGAGCGACACGTAAATTTGAAAACTGTTCACTTGTTGTTGTTGTTGTTGTTGTTGTTGT
>JAHWFP010014930.1:0-10694 GCA_023313725.1 Lithobius niger | reverse complement strand
TCAAACATCACATCAATTCAATTGTCGAGGTTGTAAACCATTGTAGCGCGACGCCATAGCGTCAGTGTCTTACATCCTGAAGCATAGTTGGGCACATTTCAGGTACTTGGGGAAAAATAATAATGCGGTACAAAAGCTTAAATTGTGTTGAAATCAAGAGCAATGACCCACCTGACAAATATTAACTCGTGTAGGAATGCCAGCTAAGCTGCTTTCAATGCAAAATCTGACCCTCAATAAAGTTGAAAATCTGTAACTAGCTAGCTAGCTAATTCTAGTCCGCTCATCCCCATGTTAATTTGCTAGCGGTGTAACGAGGATGGCGTGGGATGGCGAGTAAGTACGAAAATATTGTAATAACCATTGTTACAATTGTCGGCATCGTCTCTCATTGGTCAGCCAAAGTTCGGACAATGACAACGTGTATACTGACGTGCGTGCCTAGACGAACACTAGTGTAGCACGATAAATCTTAACAATGGTCCCAAAGAAATTGTATTCACGAAAAATAAACCAACCCTAAAGACAAAGCCAAAAATTGGTGAAGAGAAGAGACCACCAAGTTGAGAGTGGTTCGGCTCTTCAAAGGAGTGATATCAACACACCAAAACATTCGCCAACTTAATCGCACCGAATAATACTTTAGACGTTAAATGAAAACTTGAACATTGTTACCGCAAGTAGCAATGTTCTAGTTTTCATTTAACCTTCGAACTATCAAGCGGTGCGATTAACTTGGCGAATGTTTCGGTGTGTTGATATCACTCCTTTGAAGGGCCGAACCATTCGGAACTTGGCGGCCCCTTTTACCAGTTTGGGTTTTTGGTATATGATAAAGAATTTCTCCTGACGAAACTATTTTCCCAGTCGCGTCTGAATTGACATTATTGTCTGTTTTCGTTAAGAGCCAGCAGAGCTAAAACTACCGCCATGTTGGAATTCCGGATTATTTCTAGTTTCTAACTGCGAGAATGCGAAGGCGAGTCGTTGCGTAAATGCGCCCTAAAAGCTAGTGATCGAGAAAATTGTTGTTGCGTACACCCGTTTAACGCTAAGCGGGTTTCGTTCCCGACCTTCGCGAGAATTGGTGTGAGGGCACGTTTACGCCGCAATGACTCGCCTTCGTATTCTTGCAGCTTGAAACCAGACATCATCTGAAATTCCAACATGGCGGCGGTTTTAGCTCTGTCGGCTGCAACGAAAACAGTTAACAATGTGAGTTCGAAAGCGACTGGGAAATTGTTTCGTCAGGAGGATTTCTTTATCTTAGTGTCACGGATTATAAGACTACAAGCATTGCTAATACGAGCTCAGATTTAGCTAATCCAGATAACGTTGTTATCATGGCAACGACACATAGCCATCACGATTAAATTCTAGCTGCGAGAATGCCAAGACGAGTCGTTACGTAAATGTATACATACGCTTCGGATCCGGTAGGCCGTGTAAAAAAATATATATTAGCCTCCGGCGTCGAGCCCTATGAGTCCTTCTTTATTTACGGCACTCCTAGTTTAGCCTTTTTTTTTTCGCATCGTTCATGTTTTCAAACGGCACAAAACATTTGAACTCGCTCTCTAGCGATGACGGAGGAACACGCACCGACAGAGCGAATCTATGTATCTCAATAGGTGTGCAGCACATGCGCACAGTGAGTCATTCAGACGATGGAAACTCATCAAAAACCAAAGCCATCCATCTGTCAGTGGCGAGAAAAAACAGTCGACCTCAACTTTGTCATTTCTCTTTTTTTTTATCTTTACATCCGGGAACTGCGGCAAACGAAGTGACAATTTAAGCCAGAGGAATTATTTTATTATTATCATCAGGTCGTCAAAGTACTAAGCGGTGAGCTTTTCACACAATGTAAACAGCCGGACGGACCGTCATTTTGAACTACGAAAATGCCGTTGTAAAGTGTCACTATCACCGATTGAAATACGAACGAAAATACCATGGCGCCATCTAGCGGTAGTTAGATTCTTAACCTTTGTAACTTGCTCCCAGGTGCTCGAAGACGAACCAAATTTTCACTCAATAATTAAGGATGCCGCGGCTTGTTTGTTTCGTTAAAAGAAATGCCGTTATGCGTTCCTTCGCTTGGTGCAAGCAAGAGCTAGATAGTACTACATAGCGCTAGATGTTTCAAGATTTCGTCTGCTTTCAATCGGTGGTAGTGCCACTTTAACGACATGAAGTAGCGATGAATTGGTACTTCGCACACACGGTGCAATCCTATTAGACTTATAGTCGATCCGTGACGTCATTTCACAGAAGTTTTCACCAGTAGGAAAACTGGCATGTTGGAAATAATTTAGCATAGCATACATACATGCTGTTCCCCAGTTATAAAATTCTCGATTGCGGGTGAAGGAAAATTTAAATACAACACCGTTGGAGCAGAGAAATATGTGGAAAATAGTGAACAGCGTCTACAGCTACCGTGGTATAGTTGTTCACCTTTTCCAATTGGTCGTTCCATTCCGGAGTTACTGGGAGTTAATAACGCTTTATTGGGGCCCTGTCCCGCAGCCATGCGTCCGCCCCGAGTTACGGGGACCCCGCATGACCATTTTCTTTGTTTTATATTGTATTAAACATTGTTATTAGGTAACAATGTAAATCAGCAAACGGCAGTATTAAAAGCTTAACGACCAGAACAACAACAATGCAAACACCAGGATGAAGGGTGTGGTCATAATTTGAACGAGTCAGCGTAACTTTATATAGTCTGTTCCACATTATGTTTGCAGGAAACTGACGGAATGACTTCACGTTTTCTTGCACTATAAGTGCAAAACGTGTTGATATCACACTTGTAGACTCTCCACAGTTACTGTTAGAGTCTACGAGTGCGATATTTACATGTTTTTGCAGTCGTTATGGAAGAAAACGTGGCATCATGCAGTCAGTTTTCTGAAAACATAATGTGAAACAGACTATAGTTAGGGCGTTAGCTTGCTAATCAAACGGTTGTGAGTTCGAATCCCGTCCAGGTTGTTAGTTTAAGACAGCTAGCAGCCATTAACTGATAATGGTGATATATGATCATCGTATATTCTCTATGGCTATATAAACATCCTACCGTGGCTAACTTCTATGAAGTTAAGAAAATAAAAGCACAGTTTAGGCGTTTGATTTTAAGTTTACCCTCCAAGTTTTTTTTATTATTTTATTTTCTGATGGTGGGGTAAGGATGGGCCGGGGGAGGGGGCAATATTTGGAGGGTCGTGGCCTACTACCCTGTGCCTAACGCCGTCACTGGGTGTGGGGAGGTTCGTATAACAAAGATCAGTAACTTTCCCTATAAAAAAAAAAAACAATTTTTTGTGTGTGCCAAACAACAACTCTTGGCTGGACCCCAAGTCATTTATGCCAAACTGGAAATAAGCAGTTGTACACAATCCCTGTAATAAATTCGGCTTCACCACTCAATCACTGCAGGCAAGAAGGCAAGGGGGAAGAAAGTTTATGGTGGTAAGGGAAACGTGCTGATTGTGTGAGCGAAGTGAACCAAAATTAATGTTTGTTAGCCAGTATAGGCAAAAACATGATTAAATAATCTTACTTCGATGAAGCATGGACATAGGCATACGCGTTTACTCCACCCGTCCAGAGGACGGACTTCCACTAGTTTGTGTATACGTTCAGAGCTGTGTGTATGGGGATACGAGCTCTAACGTTTTTTTTTCTAAACGCAAAACCGTCTTTTGTTCAGTTAATCTAATCATATCAAAAACCAAAACTGGTAAAAGGGGCCGCCAAGTTCCGAATGGTACGGCCCTTCAAAGGAGTGATATCAACACAGCAAAATATTCGCCAAGTTAATCGCACCTCTTAATAATTCGAAGGTTCAATGTTCAAGTTTTCATTTAACGTCCAAAGTATTATTCGGTGCGATTAAGTTGGCGAATGTTTTGGTGTGTTGATATCACTCCTTTGAAGGGCCGAACCATTCGGAACTTGGCGGCCCCTTTTACCAGTTTTGGTTTTTGATATGATATCAATCCTTTTTTTTTAATTGTGTATTGACTCAACTCCACTACCGTGCAGATATGTAATAAAGTGCCACGTCAACAAGAAATTGGTTTTCAACAATTTGCTACTTCCTTTTGCCTATAGGCCGAACCATTCTCAACTTAGTTACCTCTTTATAGGGTTTTGGTTTTAATTTTGTTGTAATTTGTGTTATTTCGTTAGTTTTGGTGTGTTGATATCACTCCTTTGAAGGGCCGAACCACTTTCAACTTGGTGGCCTCTTCACCAGTTTTTGGCTTTGTTTATTTTACTTTGCTTTTACACTTGGTGAATTGGACGTGAATAAGATTTCTTTGCAACGTTGTTTAGATTTATGTGATACATTAGTGTGTGTCTACGCACGCACGTCAGTATACACGGTGGGGCCAGGTTTGGGGGCAACACTCCTTTTGCAGGAGGGGTGTGGCTTCTCGACCCCGGTAGTCATCCACCCACCCGCCCCGTGGCTTTGGTGTCCTACGTCGTTTGCTTCTGTGCAGTTGGAGTATGGTGAGAATGGTTCTGCTGCGGTGCAGGTGTTCTGTGACGCCTCGAGGAGCAGAAGAGGGGGGTATTGGTGTTTGCGTTCCAAGCTGGCGGTGGGAGTATCGGTTCTCTCTCCACCCACTCCCCTCGGTCTTTGTGGGGGAACTTGCAGCTATTTCTGTGGTTCTGGACAATGGCTCCGATCTGCAGTTGCCGGATTTCCGCGTTCTCATTGATTCCTTGGCGGGTATTGGCTACCTCAGGCACAGTTTCCAGTCTCTGCAGTGTACCCACCCAGTCGCTTTTGAGATAGGATTGAAGCTGTATACTCTGTATCAGTGCGGCAGGTCTGTCTCTGCTGGATGGGTAAAGGGCCACTCGTGCTGTTTTGGCTGACACTCGTTACAGGCATGGCTGATAGTCTTGCCAGGCAGGGCGCGGAGGGCAGTGGAGGTGTGGCAAGTCTGGCCCTGAGTCACAGGGATATGCGGCCTGTGGTTGCGAGAATTGCCGACCATGAGTGGGCTGCGGAGTGGTCCACCAGTGAGGTGGGCCAGTGTCTATATGAGGTGCACCCTTACATTGCCAATCCTAGGTCTCTTAATGGTTTCTCCCGCCCCGATGCAGGTTTACTCTCTAGGCTTCGGACCGGGCACATTCAGCTCAGGGTACATATAGTCAGGCTGAGGTGTACTCGGTCTACTCGGCCTGTGGTTGCGAGAATTGCCGAGCATGAGTGGGCTGCGGAGTGGTCCACCAGTGAGGTGGGCCAGTGTCTATATGAGGTGCACCCTTACATTGCCAATCCTAGGTCTCTTAATGGTTTCTCCCGCCGCGATGCAGGTTTACTCTCTAGGCTTCAGACCGGGCACATTCAGCTCAGGGTACATATAGTCAGGCTGAGGTGTACTCGGTTTACTCTTTTTGCTTGTGGTGTCGGTGATGAGACGGTACGTCGTTTTTTGTTTGAGTGCCCACAGTGGGCTGCTCAGTGGCCTTGGCACCCATTGCTGGCCTAGATCCTCTTTGTGCATCCCTCGGTGTTTCCCCACACTCGGTGTTAGGTGTCGGTCCCCCTGCGCAGGACCTTGGGGTTTTACAAGGCAACGCAGCGTTTCGTTTAGGCTCTAGGGGTCTTTCTGGTCCCAGGCACCTTGTGCTCATTGTTTGCAGTGCGGTGATTGAACATCTTGGACGTGGGGTACTAGGATCAAGAGAGTAGTTGAGCACTTGTTCTGGTACGGCTTGGCGGTGTTCATGATGTATAGTAGTTAAGTAGAGTAGTATGAGCACATTGTGTAACAGGCCAGTAAGCTCTAATAAATATCAAATATCAAATCAGCAAAACCAAAATCGTCTTGTGGTTGATAATCCAGTTTGGGTTCGTGCTCCCTTAAAAAAAGTCATTGTGGGGCAGATAACCCAGTTTGGGTTCATGCTTCCTAAAAAACAACAACAAAATCTGCCTCATCGTTGTGGGACATATAACCCAGTTCATGACCAGCTTATCTTACAAGGGCTTCTCTTAACACACCCTCTACCTGGTGGAGAAATGTATTCGAACCACGGTAAATGCATGGGATTTTTTTTTTACAAATATTCACAGTAAATTCTTTAATTTAGTTATCAAGGAGCACACGACAGTTCCTGTTACTCCAAATCGTGTACTATTTGTCGAAATTTCGAGGTTCGTTTCAAGGTTTAGTGAGAACCACTCAGTTTCTACTGACGCCATTGATCAAGTGACCAAAACGCTTGCCTAGCCCTACTTTCCACAGTTTCTTTTCCTTTCACACAAGCCTCAAATCGAGCGTCACACATGGGAAACAGATTCTTAACATACATGAAAAAAAAATACTAGAATGCTGTATTGACAAAATTCGAAGTTCGATTCACCTTTTAGACAGGCTTATGTCGGTTATTAAAAATCAAGAAACTCTGCTGATTGTCTACTTTCAACGTTGTTTTGTTTTAATTTGGTGACTTACATGGCATAGACAAAGCCACAGCTGTGCTGGTTACATGTATGGGAAAACGAAAAAAAATTCAAAACAACTCTTCTGTCAAATTTGAGGGTTCTGTTGACCTTTTAAAATGGCTCACAACCATATTTTGGGCTCGTTCGTTTTAATCTGGGCGTTAGGAGGGAAGGAAAAGGAAGCTGGCGCACTAACTCCACCTGTCGGTATGTAAAAAATTGTTGGGGTTGTTTGGGTTCGTACTCGTTAAAAAACAAACCAAATGCTATACTTTATTTAGACTGCTTGCTGTATAGCCAGGAACGACTTTCATTTTTCCGTGCGACGACATCGCTCCTAGACGTTTTTGGTGTCCCGCCCCATGTGGGGCAGTTTGGCAGAAACAATTTTCACTCAGTGGCGAGGCTCAGTTAGTTGGCAGGGAGTTTTTAATAAATAGGTTTGAAACTACGTATTTGTAATTAGGTTTTTTTATAGCTAGGCATTGGGTGAAGAATTGTTTTGCTGAAGCGGGCCGGTGACTTAATGGCTTAAGCTGTGAAAATAAAACAGACAAATAAAATGCAGTAACTCTGCCCTTAAAATATTATTGAGGTTGATTGGATACGCTTCCCTAACCTCCAAACCAGTAAAAGGCACATTCCACGGTTAAACTACAGCTAGCTGCAAAATTTTAGTTTTATTTACCGCAAGGAAGAATTTATTTTCGCGAAACAAGAGATGGCGTTAGGAGCCAGTAATTAGGCAAATATCAACGTTATTCACTACGTGTTTTCAACAAAACGTTAAGCTGTGTCACTAACCAGTGACCTTTACGTTGTCAGGCGACGAAAGTCTCCCAATCAAACAAGTTTCAATGGCCGCCTTGCTCATATATATTTTATCTGGATAGGCCGGTATCGTTCATCTTGGTGGACAACACACTAGCGTGCGTCTTAATCCTCCACAATATGGAGCGCGTACTCTATGATGCAAAAATGATTGTTATGCCACTTCCGGCAGAAAATTATTCCATTCATTACGACTAAGGCCGCCTTCGAATAGGGTAGCCATCATGCTTAGTTTTATTTTTTTGATTTAATTTTCATGGCCGTGATCACGGTCTTTTCATTTTTTCGAAAGCAACCTTTCAAAATTGTTATGGCTTTGTAAATTGCTGTCGTATTCTGAAAAATACAACCTATAACATCAGGTCAAAATTTGTAGTTATAATAATTTTTGTGAGGTCCGTGGTTTAGGGTTTGAGAAGAAATATTGCTAAACCCTTTTGCGGACCAGCTTAAGCCTTCTTAAGTCTTCAAACGCAACTAAATTGCGAAGATTTACATCAAGATTTTGACCTCGAAAGTTGCTTTTAACCAAGAAAAAGCAACTTCCCTTGACGTAAGTATACCATTTAGTTTTATTTTGGGGTTTATAGCGTTTAACTTTCTTCATGTGTACATGTCGGTAGTATTCAACAAGCGAACAAACAGATGAAATTCCCAGTGTTGGTTAATCGCTATTTTTGCTCTAGCATTTGATGTGTCTGTCTGGGGTAGTTATTTTTGTTTCGTTGCGCATTAGGTTAGCGTTAGGTCAGTTACCGTTGCTCCTAATTCACAGTTTTAAGTGCACAAGTTTAATCACGTACTACTGGTGTTTACAAGCTCTCTGCGCATTTATTTTGGTGCGTAAACGTTCCGATATTCCTTTTTTTTTGTTAGTCCGCTAAAAATTAAGTGGCTCTAGAGAGTGGTACTAAAAAAATCGACGCAAGCGGGCGGTGGATTTTTGTTTTATTAGTTGCGAGAGATGGCTTTTGTTTTTTACCGAACTAAAATAAAATCAGTAAGTTACATTTTGTTATGGAGTACAATATCTGTTTTAATTACAGGGTGATCGTGCAAAAGTTACACATTTTATAAGTCATTTTTTAGATCCAAGTTTTTAGTGGTCACGTGTCTCTGAACGACCCTTTCATTTGTTTCGAGGCTTTCATGTCAATAGAGCAAAGCGCTGATGTGGTTATCGGCTCCAGAAAAAAGTGCTAATGCGTGATCGGAATGTTTTTTTTTAGACAAAACGTTTCGTGCCCTAAGAAGAAAAACCCACGCCTGCGCTCCCGAGAGCCACTTAATTTTTAGCGGCATTATTACAAATTAGGATGGCTTGAATTTCACCGGCCAGGGCATCGTTTTATTCTGGGTAATTGTTTCCCGACGGTTACGAACGCGTGGTATGTAAAATTGTATATAACCCTTAGGTATATACTATTTTGATTGCATCTGCTTGGAATTATGGGTGTTGTGATATATTTGTGTTATGGATTAGGTTATTGGTCAACATCCTTTGCTTCAATTTCACCGGGAAGGACGAGTTATCGGGTTTCGTGCGCTTTGTGAATTTGTTTTGGCGCGTGAGCGTTTAATGTTCTGGCCAACTAAGTGTTTTTAGTCGGGGTACACTTTTCACCGACGGATTCGTACCCTGGTAATGACGTGTGCCTTGTGTCGATTTCTTGTGGCTAGTGTTAGGTTAACTGCCTTGGCTCCAATTTCACCGGGAGGGGTGCGAGGTTTTTGTTCTATCGTGATTTTATTAGATAGGTTTGGGTAGTTGATTTAATTTCACCAGCATGGGCTTTTTTTTATTCTAGATACTAGTTCGCCGGTTAGGTAATCCTGGTATTTATGTGCACCTTGTGTACAAATTTTACGTATAAGCTTTTCGATTACGGTTTTTGTTATGGATTAGGTTAGGTCAATTGCCTTGGCAACAATTTCATCAGGGAGTTGAATCGGTTTACGTCCTGTTGGTGCTTACGTTCGCTTTGTGTATTTTAATGCGTAAACGTTTGATTTGGTTTTTTGTTTATCGTCATTTGGTAATTATCTAGATTAGGGGCACCACGCAAAAACACTTAATTTTTATACTAACCGACGCTACTCTTCATCCTATAACACCATTTCGCATCACAAAATCCGGGGGAAACGTTTTTTTTCAACCATAAATGCGTCTGAAAATAGCACAGCTCACATACAGCGTTGAGCGAGTGCCGCCATCTTCCTTCTCCGTTGCTTGTAAGCAAAAGGACCGCTCTAGAGATAAGAGAATAGCCAAACCCCAAGAGAATAGCCAAACCCCAACCAGTTCGTTACAAGTGAAACGTCAAACAAAAGCCGGTACCTGCCTAACCTAACAACAATACCACACGAAACGTGTGAACCGGAACGACAAAAGGAGTGTGTTTCGTCTGGTTTTGTTGTTGTTGTCGTTTAGGTTAGGCAGGTACCGGCTTCTGTTTGGCGTTTCACTTGTAACGAACAGGTTGGGGTTCGGCTATTCTCTTATCTCTAGAGCGGTCCTCTTGCTTACAAGCAACGGAGAAGGAAGATGGCGGCACTCGTTCAACGCTATATGTGAAGCTGTGCTATTTTCAGACGCATTTATGGTTGGAAAAAAACGTTTCCCCCGGATTTTGTGATGCGAAATGGTGTTAGGATGAAGATTAGCGTCGGTTAGTATAAAAATTAAGTGATTTGGCGTGGTGCCCCTAATCTAGATAATTACCCGTCATTTTATTACTGATTAAAAGGTTAGAGTTGTTTGTTTAAATTTCAACGGCCAGAGCGTGAGTATACTCGTTTAACCGACCGTAACGTACGTATTTGTTCCCCTTTCGTGTGTAATTTTGAGTTACGGTCATTTGCCTAGCCTCGAATTTCGCCAGGCAGGGCGTGGAATTTCTTTAGTATTTAGAGCGTAATGAATGCCGCTGCTTATGTCATTAACCGAATTCTAAAGCTTGCGTTTTTTGTACTGTAGCTAGTAATAAAATGTAAATTCGTTATTTAGGGTTGGTATTTCCTAAACTAAACTAAAAATCCGGGCCGTTCACGTTTCTTCGTTTAGTACATTTATTTTTCTTGAAGGGCAAATACATCCATTTTTACATGCATGCTTTACTTTTGGATCATTTACACAATAACTAAACACAAGAATTGTAAGAATACGTTATGTACGTACGATACAACAATTTAATTATTGCATCACCAAAACACGACATGGAGACTGCCATTGTTTTACTGGAACGCCCAGAAATTAATGTCGGCTGATGTCACTCTTCGATTTCGACTCGCGCAGCCGATTGAGATAGCTCTATTGGCTGTGAGAGCTCAAGCGTCCGACGGCCTTAGCTGGCCGACAGTTGTAGTTGCCAGCTAAGGCCGT
>JAHWFP010014929.1:4619-30437 GCA_023313725.1 Lithobius niger | reverse complement strand
TCTTTGAAAGAATCCACAGTCGTAGTTAAAATACTCACCTCTAACAATGATATACACAACAACAAATTAATTGATGTTGATTTGTTTGTTTGTGTGTGCGCACGATTGCGTGTATGAATGTGTTCATGTCTGTTTTTTTTATGTTTGAAAAAGCTGTTTTATTTGTATGATCACTGATTTTCATGTATACATGTGCTTGGAGGTTGGTATGTGAGGCATTTAATTAGACAGGCGTTTTGTGTTTTTTAGGTATGGTATGTGCGTTTTATTTGTTTGTTGATTTGTGTTGTAACTCTCCTTGCTACAGATTTGTTACATGTTGCAGCTCTGTAACATTAAAAAAGTGGTGGCCACTGCTGATGTCCCTCCTCCTTATCCTCGTTTCTGAAAATTCTTCTTCAATTACGAATTCTCATAAACGTTACTCCTCGGACGGAGTAATAACATTCGATACAAAATAGAGATATAGTCGGTAATTCGATGAAACAATCACTTTTTCATTGGTAACAAATTTTCTCAAGATCAGTATGTTAAGGGAAAAAATGTTAGATGGGGTATGATGTGGATACCTCGATATTCACTACAGCATACTGTCAACAGGTTATGTTTTTCAAACTAATAGATTCAGTTGGATACACCAATCCCTTTTTTCGCTGCAAACAAATTTGTCCACTGTCAATGTATCACATGTAACTAAAACGAATATGGGCATGAGAAATGGTTGCTTCTCAGTAATGACATTTGGTTCACGGACAGACAGTTATTATTATAAGAGGAAAATAAAGTGCAGGATACGAAACTACGAAGTTTTCTTTAAGCCCACGAAGGATCACGATCTCTCCTTTGTCGTTTACTACACAGACTATTAACCATCAACTGCCAGGCGCTCATTATGACATCTACAAAGCTAAAGAGGCATAGTCCAACACAGAAACCAAGATTTCCTCCGATATCGCTTAGAAGTGCAGGAAAGGTGTACGCAAACCTTTCTGAAATAATTTCAATGGTGTTGTCCGGGTAATACATATTGAAAATAAATAATTTGTTGTTGTATTGATGTGAATAATGGTCAGCAACCGCCATCATTACAGCTTCGTGACATGGTCGACGACATTTACAGTTTACAAATTCTCGGTAAATTTGTTTCACTCTGTTGACTGTAAATTTTGCAAGTCGGAATGATAGGCAGGGCTTCAATGAAGTATTTCCCATAAACGGTAAGCTGAAATATTAAAATAAAACCATTGCTTGGAAAATATCTCTAAAGAGCTAGTCGGTTGTAAATTTAATTATATTTGGCAAATTCATGTGCATTGTCATTTGGGAATCCCAGGCTTGCTTAATGTCCCTCTGGGGATAGAACCAATACATTGGCGGAAGTAAAAAGAAGGAATATATGCACAGTAGTTGTCCCTTAAGGTAAGCAATAAAGGGTAAACAAACCCAAGGGCAATACCTTGAGGAATGTCTAAAGAGGCAGAGACTAACCGGTTAGGAGAAGGGTGTGGATGAAAGATGCCATAGCAACTGCCATCATCTTGCAGTAAAGCTAAGTTTTGCACATTGCTAACAATGAAAAACACTGATGTCGGTTGACTGCTTTGTTGCACATGGGTCGACTCTACAAAATATCATTCAGGACACCATTTTTTAACTAGCATCGTTCCCGGCTTGGCCGGGGGTTTCTTTCGCCCATGGTTTGGTTTGGCCCGTGGTTGTTTCCCAGTTTATGGTCGGTGTTGCGTGAACATAAACTGCGAATGGGTATTTTTTCTTTATTTTCTAAATAGCAGGGCTAAGAAAAGCACTGCGCCACACAGGGGCATTCCCCGTTAAGGAACCTCCAACTCCCAGACGTTTTTATCTGTTTTTTTTGGCCAGTCAGGCCCTCCTCGTCACTCTCAGTTTATCGCTTTGGCTTGAGCAAACCGTACCGTGTGAAAAATAACTATCCTTCGTGTATGACGTCGTTTAACACATGCCTCTGTGATGACCGCACAAAACCAATTGTTATTTGGCGCAACAATGTGCCAATTTCAACTTCTTTTCCAGGCAACAACGTAGACGTTTCAACTTAAAGCCAAAGAATTGACACACTCGCCCGTTCGTTTTCTTTGTAGGGGTTCTCCTTCCGGGGGGCGTCGTTACTTCATTTCTGCTATGAGACTTTGGTTTATAATGTAAGATTGCAATATTTCCTCACACTCAGCTGCTGCCATCAGGTACAAACACAGACAAGTGAAAGAGGATGGATGCTTAAAACAAGGGTGGACACTTTTTTAAGCATACGCCCAACTCTACTTGTTTAGATTTTTGCCTGATGATGGTAACCAAGAGCATACAAAAATACTGAATTAAAAAACTAAATAGTGTCCTAAATGGTATTTTCTGGAGTCGACCCAAAATTTTCAATGATCATAATAAAAGAAATTTGTGCGATTCCTCCGTAGCCTAGTAGGTTTTATTTTAAATGAAACTTGGGTAAAACAACTGGGTGTCTGGGTAAAATCTGACCAACATTTAAACGGTCGTTGTAAAGCTTATTAAAATGTTTTGCTGCCAATCCATAAATAATATTTAGAATTAAAATAACACTTCACTCCGAAGACCCTATGCACATACTGTACAGGTCAGTGTTTACCAACTCAGCCTCCAAACGTATTTCGTGTATGGTACTAATAAGGTATTATGAAAAAGGAAAAGCATCTAACACCGTAAAATTGGAAAAAGCCACAAAGGCGAACAAAAATATAAGAAAAAATGTAACATTTCGGCTGAACTTGTCACTGCCGCTGTCTAAGCAAGGAAGGTGAATGAGGAACTTGTAATGATGTATTTTTACTTCTCGTCAAGCAGCCATTCAACCCGGTCATAAAGTTTCCAACTTGCATTTTTTTGAGGTTCTGTCGAAGATCGCCAACTATAGATTAGTTTTATTGAGATAAAAATTGGATTACGATCAACATTTGGCGATGCTTTCTCCGATTATATTAACGTATTGACATATGTTTATTTCCCCTTCATAACAGCTCAAGTAGAGGTGAATCTTTGAATTTTTCTTTATAATTTAGGGCCCCTTTCTGGCTGTTGGTACTTTATTTCTCCTATAAAAACTATGTACTGTCAGTACACAACTTAAGCGACGGCTGATACACAGTGACGTTTACTATCAGGGAACATCATCTTTATATCGTGCCAATGTTCTACCATCCGTTGACATTGGCGTTATTTTAATTGTTTTTACTTGTGACAATTGTTGGCTGCATTATAATTTTTAGGACAGGTGTTATTGGATACTGAGCATCCCTTCCTGGTTTACTTTTGCCAATTTTTGGTGATAAATTTAGTTTTATTTATTTATTTACGAGATGTTCCATTTCTATTTTAGTTGTGAGTGTGTATAGCCCGCCTAGTCACCATCCATGCCGGAAAACAAAGTTGGGCTTGAAAAAATTCATCGAAAATTCACTAATTTTTTTCCTTTAAATTTAGTCAGGCGAAACTGAAAACGGGTCGACATGGATTCCCAAAGATTTAGGCCGAGCGAAGGCATACTTATTACTTAATGTTGACGTAATTCACATGACATGGTTTCGTTGAATACAACATAACCAATTTTTTTTAATCTTTACATGAAAGTCGACCCACATCTCACACACTCATATTGATCTTTTAACGTGAGTTAGAGCCAAACTGAAAGGGGATTTTACCATTAATACACAGAATATGCATGCTGCAATATCATGAATAATCATTATATGCTCGCAAGCGTAACTGTGAAATAACGTAACCTCACCATAAAGTTTACGCCTTAAACGTTAGGCCTCTTATTTGTCATCTGAAATGGTGATAAATTGGTGACAAAAAATAATTTAACGGTGAGAAACATTTTTTTTCCTATGGCCAATCGGTGTTTCTAAAAGAGTATTTACTGCGTTAATACAATAGGGTGAAACCATTATTATTGCCAGAGCGTAGTGTAGCTTATAACTGACATCGAATTGCAAAAATATTGGTTGTGTTTTCGCACTTTTGTTGTCTTGGTAGAGCCCAAACAAAAGTACAAAATGCCCAAAATGCTGATCTCGAATTTGGCGTAAATTGATCAATTATAATTCACGAAATTACGATTTTTCTAATTTACTAATATAACAATCGCCATTGTAAATTTGAAATCCTGATGAGTTAAAGAATTTGGACGAATCATACATTGTGCTGCTAGTAATCAAGTAAACTTTTTAAAAACGCCAAAATAAATCATCGTTACTTCGTTACAGCTCACAATCTGTTTTAAAATAACTTAACAACGAAATTATAACATTCAGCACTTTAACCACTAGAGGAATGCAAGCAAACGGGGAAAAAACAGAAGGACTCGTTAACGACTCACATTCGTTTCATGTGAAAAAAGATGTCTGGAGGAATTCAGCCAAAATGGCAACCAAAATGGCGTTGACACTATCAACGGAAATCCCAAATGTAAAACCTCAAATCGCCACTGAAGGAGGAAACGATCATACAAAACGAAAGTGACAGCAGACGACGTGTTTATGTCGCAACACAGAACACTAACTTGGATTCAAATAATAATTTCAAGATTACAGGATTGCTATGGAAACTGCACTCTCAATCCCGTGTTGCAAGAATGAATGTGCCTTACATTGAATACAAAAGGCCTAATTTCTCCTCTGTTGTTGCTTACAAAACTAAAATGGGAGATAACAATTAGGCCTAAAATTATTCATTATAATTATTTAGATGCTGTCTTCACACCCAAGCTAACAACGTCTGACCTACAATTGTAATAATCCCAATTTAAAAAAAAATTTGCATTCGCAGTTGTAATATGTGCCATAGGTGTGCGCTTCAACATTGTTGTAGAAGGCAGCGTTGGGTGCCGCAGATATTTTGAGTCTTTGATTATTGTGAAGTACTATCGTTACTGACACTTGTTCACCTTGCAGTGAAATGCTTTATTATTAATGTTTTAAGTCTTGGAAAGATACACTGCAGCAAGAATAAGCATTATTTATGGTGGCACGTTCTTTGCTAGTTTACCACGGCGGCTAGCATGGAATTTTACTATGGCGGTGATGACGTAAAGAGGCTGCAAATAACGAAACAGAAACTAAATGGGGAGCAAATGAATGCATCTTAAATTAATGCGAAACGTAGCCTACCTAGAATGAAAAAAAAAACGGGAAAAAAAACACCACCAAAGAGCTTCAGCTTACATGTAGCCGAATGAATTTTGTCTCAGATTTTAAAGTACCATTAGGAAGTTTTGCAAAGCTATTCTAATGAGAGTAAATACAAATTTAAAATTAATTTCTCTCCGTTCCACCTGCAACAGGCCCAAAGCCTGTTTTCTAGTCTGATAGTTTACACGACTTAAATACTTAACACCCAGGCACATCACTAACACTTTACTAACCTGCATTTGATTTTTTTCAGAGGAGGGTCAATGCATTTTAGTATGCAATCATCAGATGTGGTTTGTTCGACGCATGGTTTTTTCCTTGTGTTAACAGCATGGTACTGCAAAAAATACAACAAATGAAGGGATGTCTTTTTTGGTCGGAATGTCTACTGTTCAAGTTTAATTGTAGGCAATTATACGAGTGAGGTAAATAGAACACTGGGAATATATTCCAGGGCAATCCTCCCCACGTATTTGTTGTATGATTTCGCTCTCACCATGCTAGATGTTAAGCTTTGTTGTTTGCATTTGAAGTCTACTTCCTCATGTGCCATTTTCAGTGCCATGTGTACAACGTCTTTTTGTCTTACATAATGTGTTGCTACTCTTTTTTGTAGATATACTATACTCAGCACTCCTGACAGCTTTCGTCAGTTTCTAAGCGCTAATCAGGTGCTTCCCACTATAAAATGTTGGAGCATTACTCCGGCTGCAACCCGCAAATGGCATAAGCTACACAAACATAAACTACAACCAACCACCCACTGACCTGTGAATACTAAAACTACAGTAAAGTATATGGTCCGTTTGTAGGGTTATGGCAACAAAACTATTTTCTTATTTCCGCTGGAAAACATACATAACCAGTGAATTTTTGCGTTAATGCTTTGTAATGCTGCGTTTCCCTGGAGGTTTTCTGGTTGCTTGTACCGACCATCTTGATAACCCGATAGTGTATGCGTGGGTGCATCCTTCTTGCTTTCAAAGTCCATCAGCGCAAAAGGCAGGCATCATTTTTCCTCCAGCATGCATCGTTTCGCATCGCATCGTTTCCTGTCCCCATCTTGAAGGTCAACTTGCCTTTTCGTCTGACACTTTTCGTCCGCCTGAAGGACGCAACGAATATAGCCCAGCAGCTACACCCAAGGCGAAAGAAAACCTGAAGGATGTCTCTGCCCAGAAGACCGCTACTCTGCCAACTGAAACTTCTACACTGCCCTCTTGAAGTTGTTGCTAGCCTCCCGCATACTGAAGCGCCTGCCTTGCTTCTCGCTTCAGTTCACGATGAATACCACCTCTTTGGCCAGGCAAGTCGACTCTGTCTGTCACTACACTGCTGCTAGGTCGCCAGCGCAAAGTAGTCAGGGAACGCCATCCTCCCCTATGGATTCAGCGGCCCTTGAACAAGACCTCCGCGCAGAAAAAGAAATTTATTCGAAACTCAAGCGTGAAATGAAACGCGCCTCTAGATCCAAATCTCACCTCGAAAGACGGTCTCCTCAGTCACCAATCGACTTATCGTCTCTTTCATCCCATAAGCCAGCCATTCCTTTTCGCAGAATGCAGTTAACCACACGGTGCTACGTGCCATTCCCAACTTCGTCTACCGCCAGCTTCAGGATGATGCGTACGTGAAAGACTGGGCTGCTGTGAACTCTAGTGATTCCAGCAACAAATGTTCTCTTTTGTCAACAAAAACTGCAATAAACAAAGAAGCCTCTAGCTTCTCCAAAGTAACGCTCTTTTTTTGTCGCCCTGCTGCTCCGTTGAACTGTCTTTCGTCTCGGTCAGCTTCGACTTTTTCCACTCGACAACAAAAAGCGAACTCAACTCAGCCTCTGTGTTGAATCAACAGCTGAATCCGGACCCGCCTGACGTCATTCCAAACGAAAAGCCAGCTGATCGTAGCACCCAGTTTCCTGATAACCCTGATACTGACTACCCATCAAACATGCCTCTTTTGGATCTCAGCCACGTTCTGTACTCGATCAGTCAACAACTCTCCTCACCACCTTTCTTCGTAACACTAGCACACTCAAACGGTCAAAAGTCCTAAGTTTCTTTTTTATTCTCTTTTATCCTTCCAATTTCCTGATCACCCATTAGGAGTCGGTCTAACCTATATTATTATTATTATGAACTTTCCAACAGAAATCCTCTTATGGTAGTTGGACGTGCAAACACTGTTGCAGTCTGTCCCACTGTCTGAACCTCTTCGAGACCTCTTCTTACTGACTGACGCCTTCCTGGTGGGATGCGAAGCTCACATAGCTCATCACGAGACATCAGGCACATGGTCACACCAGGATCAGGATCAAGAACGTTCTTGAACTAAAAGCTATACTCAAGGATCTACATTACTTCCAACACTTGGTCAAGGGGAAAGTCGTCCAAATACAAGCAGACAACACAACAGCAGTAGCCTACATTCAGAAGGATGGAGGAACAAGATCTCTCAAACTTCACGAAGTAACCTCGTCAACCTTCAACTTTGCATAACACTCAAGACAACCATTCTGCCATTACATCCCAGACAACAATAATGTGATTGCAGACTCTCTCTCCCGTCGGAAACCTTCAATAGGAGAAAGAACTCTAAAGAAATCCATCGGCGAATATCTCGTCAATGTGTTAGGTATCGACCCAATCATCGACTTATTCACCACGAGGCACAATGCCAGACATTCCTACTTTGCCAGCCCAGTCCCGGACGACTAAGCCACAGCTGTAGACGTACTGAACTTCCCTTGGGTAAACCTTTATGTGTACCTGTTTCCTCCATTAAAAAATTCTTCCACTGGTCCTACAGAAAACAACTTTGACACAAGGGCGGTTCCTACTGATCATGCCAAATTGGCCGTCAGCAGTGTGGTCCCCTCTTCTTCTAAGTCTCGTAATTGACACTCCCAGAAGCTTCGCAGCAATACAGGACCTTCTACCGCAACAGAAGGAAACCAAGTTCCACCCAAACATCAGCCTCTACACCTTCACGGGTGGCTACTATCCTCAAAATCATCAAAAAGGTACGAATGAAGAACTGGCAACCCGCATTGCTTGCAAAGCCATCAGGTATTCAACCAAAAGAATCTATGACAGTCCTAGACAAAGTGGTTTCATTGTTGTAACAGAAGGAAAGTCAATCCTTTCAACCCCCTCTACCAGAACTTCTGAGATTCCTCAATGACCGATTCAAAGAGGGTTAAAAGGGTCAACAATCCTAGTCAACCGTTCAGCTCTGAACTCTGTCTTCAAGGCAGCAGGCATCACCAACCTTCTCGATGACTACTGCATCTCCTCCCTTAACAAATCTTTTGAAATTGAACGTCCTGCAACTCGCCATATCTTCTCTGAATGGGACCTATCCATCGTCCTGCAATCACTGATGTGACCACCTCACGAACCTATGCAAAACTGCCCAATAAACATCCTCATTCGTAAAATGGTGTTCCTAATAACCTTGGCAGCAAATCTTCGATGTAGCGAAATTCAAGCATTGTCAGCACACCCAGTCTTCTGTCTCTTCGCTCCTGACAACTCCTCGGTCACCCTAACACCAAGAGCTGATTTTCGTGCTGATTTTCATTCCAGCCTTATCCAAGATCACTGGTGATGGACCTGAACGTCTACTATGACCATTATGAGCTCTCCGTTATTACAACGCTAGAACCAATAACAATGAACATTGCAACGGCAGAAATCAATTTTATCTACCCTTCAACAGAAGCTTCGTAGAGACCTCAGCAGGCACTATTACATACTGGATCAAAGACGTCAGCTAAGTGCATATAAAGATCAAAACATCAACTGTGCTGACAACTACGTCAGAATAATGGCACATGAATTAAGGGCATTCTTCACATCATGGGCATTCCACAACTTCATCCCAGTTCCACACATCCTGACACCACCATCATGGCGAAGCACGTCTTTCTTCACAGCAAAATTAGAAGTAGGTCCACCCTCAAGACGAAAGCAAGACCCTCATCGTTAAACAACGGGCCACCACATTTTACAAAAGAAATCCAAATTCAACTGTTTTACCTGTTTTTTTCTGAATAAACTTTGAAGTTTAACTTTTTGGAGGAAGTCAGTTCGTTACCCTAGGATACCCGTCTAGGCGGTGCCCGCCACCTAACTTTCATCCGTGATGTCTAACTGTGAAGTGTGAATGCACAAATTCACAGGTAATAAATGTTTTCCAGTGGAAATAAGAAACAGTATATTGTCTGCTCCTCGTGATGGGTTGGCTGAAAATTGTTTATTTTGCCTAGGAAAACATGCATAACCTCACCTACCCTCTCTCCCCTCTTGAGTCACTGCCTTAACAATATGGAGAGGAGAAATGATTCTTTACTGCTTTGTAGAGCTGGTGGCTAAAAGCAACCAGAACACCTCCTGAGAAACGCAGCATTGCGATGAACGAATGCAAAAATCACAGGTTATGTATGTTTTCCTAGGGAAAAGAAACAATTTTCAACTGGCCCATACTAAGGGGCTGGTAAAATATTGTTTTTTTTTAGGTTTGATATGTTTCTGTCCATAATGCTGTATTTTCTTGTGCATGCAAAAAACAATTATGCACCTTCGGCTGTACTAAGCGACAACCCAATCTTCAACAACTTAACCCACAACAGCAACAAAAATAACTAATATGGTTAGTACAGAAATATTTTCGTTCATTTCTGCTTGCTGCATTTGCTTCTTCCACATTCGAAGTCATTTGTGTCTGATGTTAGATGCAGCGTAGCTAATGTTTAGGCATGCACTAATTTTTGAATGTATTGAGTCTGTAGCTTTCTCTTTGTACCTGGCATAGGCTGATCTGCTCTCTGCATAGTAACGATGTTTAAAATAATGTGAAGCAATGACAGGTGTCATTTCCATCTGGCTGTAAGGTTCAGGTGTGCGCCGATTGTTATCATATTTTCCTTCTGGCAGATACTCGTGACTTTCGCGTTTTTATGATTCTGTGAGCCGTCTGTTTTCTATGGGGGCTGATTACTTGGGCATGTCCTTCATTAGGTTTAGTTATTTTTTAGGTCCTTAGATAGAGAGCTTGGTTTCTGTAGTTCTGTAGGTTCTAGTATTAAACTACTATTAAAATTGAATTATTGTGCCAATTGAATTATTTCTTTTTTGTTTACATAATCCAGCTATTTGGTTGTCAACAACGAATTAACAATGGGAGGTGAGCTAGACAAACGTTTGGTGACGACTTCAAGTCCACCTACTCCAAAATGAATATTCTTACTGATTGCCATTGAGAGACGTCAGTCGGAAGCGCAGAATCACACGGTGCCCCAATACCACGTGATTCGATAATGTTTGTCACGTGGCACAATGTCACCACTTCTATGCTCATTACAACCTTATTATTCAAAGCTTTTCTGTGCATTTGTAAATGTTTATTGTGCTATATCTCCCCAGTCGTTAGCAAAACCCAGTAGATGCAGTGCTGGCTAGTATCTGCTGGCTAGCAATGCTGGCTAACACCGGATCGCCAGTTGGTGACATAAATGGCCTCGTTCAACTCAAAAGTAAGTTCACATTTTTTAGCGGTAGGTGATAACTGACGTTTTTGGATTTTAGTAGTTACGTCCTCGGAAGCGGGAAACATAAGCAATAATCAGGAAAGGAATGCTCTTTTCAAGAAGGCTTTTGATGGATTGACTTGTGTGGTACTGTGTGGTACTGTAATTAACTGAGCTTGCATGAGAATTTAATATGCTAATTCGAAATTCAACCTTTGTGATAAACTCGCTTTGATACTGTGCTTCAATGAGCGGACTGAATTCTCAGCCGCGCCATGTTTTAATGGCTCATATGGGACCAACTTCACATGCCATGCTTCACATTCCCGTAAAAATCTCTCAATTCAGCAATATTCAGTTGCTGACCATTATCGCTGATGACCAGCTTAGGTAGCCCATACGTAGCAAACAAATCAGGGAGGATTTTGATAACAGTAGCGCTGGTATTGCAATTCATTACATACAAAAAAACGGGAATTTGGAATGCGCATCTGTGACAACCAAAAACATTTACCATAGAAGGGCTCTCAAAAATCAATGTGTAGCCTTGACCAGACACCTGCAGTGGACTCCCAAACATGCTTTTTACCAGACACTCCAATACTGCCATGAATTTGACACGGTTCACAGCTTTTAACAAGATGCTCGAGATCATTATCTATGCCAAGCCAATACACCTGAATGAGCAAGAGCTTTAATACATACTCAGTCACAGTGACTTATGTGCAATTCGTCAAGCACTTGTTGCCACGATTTACCTGGCACGACTAATCTATGATCCCAAAATAGAGTGTCACCGACGTGCGATAACTCATTCCGTTGGACGAAAAAGGATTCAAAATCATCGTTTTGAACTCTTTCAGGCCAGCCGTTATTCATATGCCGATAGAATGTAGCTTGGAGGCAAACTTTTAGGGTATGTTTTTCAAGCCGGTCTGCGAGAATAGAAAGTGATTCTATTGTTTCCAAAAATGTGCAATGCACCAACCAGTCGGCCGTTCGGATGGAGATTCATAAGGCGTTGACAAACACAATACATAATCGGCTGTAATGTTTATCCTGACGGGTATGTATTGGAGTACGTAGTCACAGCTGTTAAGGAAGAAGGCCTACCGCTGAATGCTTGCAGCTGCCATAACGGGTATAGAGATCTTGCTACTAAACACCTGTAGCAATGACTTTTGTTCCGTTTGGAGTTCAAATTTTCATCCAAACAGATATTGGTGGGAACGCTTGACACCGATCACTATCGATAGAATCTCACGATCGATTTGGGCATAGCCAAGTTCGGCATTACTCAACGAGCATGAGTTTAATGGGGGCTTGGAGGCGTAATGCACAAGTACATCAAGCATTTTAGGTGACAGGAGCTTATTAAGAGGAGCCAGTATGATTGCCAGATGAGAACGGATTTCCCATCCTGATTCATACAGCCTAGATAGGATTTCCACTCTGCAGCATTAGTTGGTACAGGAGTTCGCTTTATAGCATCCAAAACTTTTAGGCTGATTGAAAACACCCTTTTCGTCAAGTTTGAATCCCAGATAATCAATTTCAGACTTGTTGAGCTTACATTTACTCTATTTGAGTTTGATGCAGTGTTCCTTCAATGCTTCACAAACACTTATAAGAGTTTTATCATGCTCCTGGTCTTTTCCAGCAGCAACTATATCATCAGAGAAGGATGCAGCCCTAGGGATATCTCTAATCACATACTCCATGCGATTTTGTAAAACGCCAGGTGTGTTTTTAAAACCAAATGGCGACTTTTGGTAATAAAATAAGCACTTACATGTGTTTATTATCAACAGGCATTTAGCCTTTTCAGCTAATTTGATTAGCAAGATTGCGTTACTCAAATCAGTTATCGAGAAGGTTTTGCAGCCAGCAAGCCTACTAAACAAGTCTTCTGCTGTAGGTACGTGGTGGTACTTATCGCTAACTGCAGATTCACTGTGTCTGAATAGTCCTCGATGATTTGTACATTTCCATTAGGTTTAAATACTAACGCAACGGGGCTCAAGCACAACATTCAACACACCCTCCTATACAAGATGGTCTAGTTTGGCCTCCACTTTCCCCTTCACAGCGAGTGGTACTGGTCGGGCCTTACATTACAAAGGAACAGCACTTGTTTGAGCTTGATTTTGGCTTTAAAAGTCTTTAAGTTGCCTAAACCAGGTAAAAAAAATTTCGGAACCTTTCAAAAATCTGAATATTGGTAACAAAATTAACCTCATCATCGAAATTGTTTAAAACTTCCAGTTTCATATTCCACTTTCTCCCTCACAGCGAGAGGTACTGGTCGAGCTTTACAGCACTATGATACAACACCTTGTTTGATCTTACTATTGGATTTAAAATACTTAAAGGTGCCTAAACATGGTAAAAAATTTAGGGAACCTTACAAAAATCAGCTCATCAGAGACAAAATTAACCTTATCAATTACATTGTTTAAAGCTTCCATTTTGCAGATGGCAACAGCAGATTTCAATTCATTCATGTCGAAATCAAAATTGTTTATACAGCTAGGTCCAAAAAGGGCAGGTAGTTCACCGAGACAAATGGCTGTAACAATTTGCTACAATGTTACCAATGATTGCACTGTGAGACTAGCTCATGACTTAAGAACCATTTTAGTGGGGACCAGCAACATCACTTAAATGCGTATGGTACCAACTATCTGGCAAAAGCATGATAGCAGAACCTAATTCTTGTTCTAACAGCAATTCATGACCATTTATGGTGCAACATATTACCCACTTAGCGTTGTTAGCATTAGCAACACGGGAATTTATCTCCGATTCAGGGCAAAATTTGTCAAAATCAGTCTCAGTTATACCACTAGATTCGGAATGTACAAAATCCTCTACTAAATGGGAACAATGTTAGTGGCTCCTTGCCCTTCCGTCTTCCCTCCACGTAATATATGAAAAACCAGCATATTATTAAAATGTGAATTTTCGAAAACTGTTGGTTTCTCTTTTAGTGCTTTTTTTCTCAGATGAACAACGCCCCTTCAGGCTGAGCAATTATCCTTACTAAACTTGCATATGGCCTTGAAGTGGGACGAATTTCCGCAACAGAACCATTTTAAACTTATAAGATTTGTCTTTACTTTAAACTGACGTTGTGTTCTAACCGAACTTTGTGACCCCTGAAAATGAATTAGATTTTTCTACGCAAGTTCCTGGGCTAAAGAAAACGTAACAGCGTTAAAAATAAAGTGTTACTTTTAAATGATCCTTTTAAAGAAGCTCTTTAAGTATATCCAGGGCATGGAGGGCTGCTATAAAATGGTTCTGGTGCATAGTTTCTAGCTTAGTTCAGTCTGTATCACTGAATTCACAGTGGAGGGTAAGCCTCTATAATTCAGTAACGTATTTGGAAATAGATTCACCAACTGTTTGTCACACCTTTGGACCTTTACGTGTTGCACAGGAAGTTCGGTTTTGGGGATAAATTATCCGTTAAACATTTTATTTAATTCTTCTCAAGGTTTTATTTTGGGATCGTCAGATGTGCACAGCTTTCTTAACAAACTGTATGTCGTTGCTTCTACACTTGTCAGCAGAAGAGCTATCCTATATGTTTGTCAGGTGCTATGTCATAAGCACTAAAGTTAAGCTCGACTCTTTCGAAATAAATTGGTCATGTTTCCACCTTTGGATTGAACTCCTCGAGTTTCTTGTGCGCGAGAGTCATCACAACAGAACTTAAATTTAAAGTTAAGTCAGAATCTGAGTTTAAATCCTCTTCCCTATTTACAGACATAAAAACTTGAAGCCTCAAGCCACAAAGGAGTTTGCAAATCTTTAAGAATTTATACCTATTTTAGCTTTTGTTGCTCCAAGTAACAGGAAAAAAGACTAAAACATTTACTAATTTAAACACAACAAATTGGAAAATGTTAATAATAAAATTCAAGCTATTTCGCTAGCCTACAGTATGAACTAGCCTATTATTAAATTTGAAGAAATTTAATTTGATTAATCAATTACGCACTTGCTTGCTGCTTATAATATGGTATAATATAATCTTCTAAGACCACAACTTCGACCTGTATAATACAACATTCGGAGTACGCCTAGCCTATTTTTGGAAAACACTAGCTAGGTCGCGCTCAGTAACCCATTCAAAAAATTACAAATATACTTTACACCCCTACACTTTTCCCAACCGGTCGCCACAGTGGCAATGCCCGTTTTCTATATTTTAGAACACTGGGAGACACTCTCACAAAAGGAAGATGGCTGGTATCACAAATTTGTGCCTCTATTTTCAGCTCAACAGCAGCAACAAATCTATACATAATATACACTTCCACCAACCACACAACGTTTGAGCTAAGGGGTATTTAAAAAGATAGTTGATTGTTAATTTGCAACAATAACCTTGGCATACCTCAACTATTAGAAGGCTAACCTTTTTCGGAAAATTTACACAAGTTGCAACAACTCTGAAAATAACTCAATTATGCAGTGTCACACACGTACAGTATTCATGAAAATTAATCACATCAAATTTAAAAAACTTTTAAGTTTTAATTAACACACAACATTGTTTCGCATAAACAATTTATTTCCTCCTTTGAGCAAATTCACTTTTTAACTAATAATTTTATTCTTTTAATAAAAAAAATTCAACTTCACACGTACGAAGCATTAATTAGTATTAGTTATCACAGCTAATCGTTTCACGATAACCTGATTATCACTGGCTGGCCATGACATACATAACTGAACCGACTTAAATTTACTAATAAACTAACTCTCATACGTTTTAAACAATTCTAACGTGTTATAGTATCGCACATTATAAGTAATTATTCGTACTACTCAATTAATAATGGTTACGAATGCTGCTAGGCTACCAACACATTTATAGCAACGACTAGTGCTTTACTAACACTATTAAAAGCTAATAACACAATAGTTTTCACCTTATTCTTCCACCGTGTAGCAATAGACACAATTACTATATGCAATTAAATATGTCCCTCACGCTAGCTATCCTCCTTCACCCCCACCCATTGGTCTACAACTGGTGCGTAAGTGAAGAACTGGTATGCGTTCAAGAGAATAACTTAGCCACCTGACGATGATGTGGAAAACCTCTGCCATCTACCAGTGCCAGCACTACATCATTGAAACCCTGCATACAAGGCAGCATACAAGATGTATTTTCTTCAAATAACTTTATTTGAAGAAATATGAGCCATTGGCTTTTCATCTTTAGTTTATTGAATTTAATTGCGTTACAAGTTTTAAGCTGAAATCTTCCTCTCACCCCAGCTACATCCATACCGACATGGACACAATAGTCAGTTTTTCTGAGGTGAGGAAAAAATTAATGCTACACCATAAATCATTTAAGTAAAATTCAATATCCTTGAGTTTTGCCTGCGTCGTCAACTGAAGCGTGCTAAGTGCACGAGTAAATGATTGGATAACCCCACAGGATTACCAATGGACAGCAGAGGAACCTGTTGCCTGTTCTTTGTATTGTAAGGTCGTACAATGTGGTACCACCAAATGAGGCGTAAAGGAACTATACAACATAAGTGATAGGCACACCCACTGGGAAAATACACACATACACTACAGAATACTAGAAATGAACGTTAATTCGAAAATGTCCCTTGCACTCAAGGAAGAGGCTAAGTTTTTTTCAGTTTTGCAATGCTTCGAATAGATTCCAGAAGTTTGATTTCGCGGTGCTCTTGTATGATTGTTAGTTTGATTGTTTTCTTTTGTGTTTTTTCTTTGTCTAATTAGTTCACTTATTGCAATGGATCAATTGATCCATTGAGGTTATCATTTTTCTGAAAATTCTCGTACGCTCCCAAATTCCAAGACATTCTACCTGCTGGCCTATCTAAAGTACACTATTACAAGTAAGTGTTTACTTAAGGATAAATTCTCACCTGTTTCAAATGAAAGGTGACAGTGATCTCTTTTCCTTTTGATACCATGTAATATTTGTTGGCTAACTCGTTGATTGGCTTAATATGTTGCAGATGAGGTATAAACTGAAGAGAGTAAGAAGAATAATTGTTAATAAATATTAAATTGATGAAGGTTACTGCATTTAGCATTGTGATATCGATTTATGAAAAGAAGTAAACAATTCCTACTGCAAAAGAAAATGATGGACTGGTTTTTACATCAGAACTGGGTGGTTTTTTACGGTTTGACAAATTTAAATTTGGGGCTATGTTGGAATTTCATTTCTTATTGTGACGTATGATGTTTGCCACTGACGTCAGATTATTTCCAGAAAGTTTTCTTTGTGCAAGAATAGGCAATTTTTCTAAATTACTGAAACTAATAGTTGAGATAAAAAAAATTATTGTTGCACTTTGTAACTTTTCTTGTTTTTATTAATAAGACTTTAATTGTTTACATATTGCCTCATTCCTTTATGTGAAACTGGCAACGATAGATGTGAAAATAACTTTAGTCGAGTGAGTAGGTCTTGTTATTTAAATGCCCCCTTATGGAAAAAGATAGGAAAGCCTAGTTATATTTTTCCTATACTGTTTTGACAGATTTAGTAGGAAATGGGGAGGCAGTAGCAGTTAAAGATGTGAAAAACACACATTTTTCTTCCCAGTGATGGGGAGTTAAATAATCAATTGCTCTTCCAGAATTTATTTTTTAGCTAGATATCAGTTCTGAAGGCGGATGTCTATAATGTTTTAACTTGCGCCCCATCTCCATTCCTAACTCTCCGGCTCTCTTATAATAAAATAGGTTTAAGAAAGAGGAATGATTGAAGAGCTGTCGTGTCCTAAAAGGTTGTTCCAAAAAAAAAGACAAGGTGCCCGAGTACAGGATCGTGCCGAAAACCATAAGGTAGACAAGTCCAAGATAAAAAGTGTCTTCCATTTTATGCAACCTTTGGTAGCGGTCCTGGAGAAAGGCTACAATCTAGATTTTTAAACTATCCGCAATACCGCAACAGTCAAGTTTAAGAAAAAGTTTTCGGTGGATGATGGACTCAATTAATAGCCTCCTTAAAGTCGAAATCACAGTGGACGTAGGAACTTTAATATCACGAGCGCAATCAATTAATAGCCTCCTTAAAGTCGAAATCACAGTGTACGTAGGAACTTTAATATCACGAGCGCAAGTCCAACGATTAAGAACCAGAAGTAATAGGTGAACCGCAGACCTAAGTGGGAAAAAACCAAGCTGGTCTTGGCTAATCACAGATTGTTCACCCAAGAACCAAACCATGGCATCTCGGATGATGGAATCCATGACTTTGCAGGTCACACATATAAGAAAAATAGGCCTATAGTTAAGAGGACCCGAGGGTGACCCCTTCTTGAAAGTTGGAATTACGATTGCTTGTGACCATTGTGACAATCATGGAGAAGCATTTAGAATGCCACAACGTATTTAATGTCATCATGCCTGTTTTAAGGTTACAGTCACCAGGGAAAAAACTATTTTGAAAGAATTACATCAATGCATAACTCGTACTTAATTTGTAATGGTACAGAGTCAATATTTAAAACAGATGTATGACTTACCATTTTATGCTTTGCGTGATGAAACGAATCTGAGGAATTATGCTCTTCTTTGACTGTTAATGTCACATGGGTCCGACTACCTCGATAGCTCAAATTTGCAGCTGGAAAATATTTTTGTAAAGGTTGACAAAGATTTACTGGAGTTGTTTAGTTTTAACATGGGTTGATAGAATTGTTACAAGAGGGAGTGAAACGAGAACTTTGGGTTTTGAAAACCACGTGCATTCATATCGTTCTAATGGATGGTTCATACTGCAACATTTCCAAATCTTGTGCATTAAATACCTTGTCAGCAAAATGCTAAAAAGGTAAAGGGGCATTGTTCGACTGGATTGATGCAAGAGTGGGATAGCATATTGTAGTTATGGTCAGGTTTCGTTAGCTCATATTAAAAAAAAACTTTAGGTGCACTTTATGATTATTTTTTATAGTTGTCCACGGAAAATTGTTATACGTTATTTTAGAAGCACTGAAGGAAGTCCGATAATTTTTTCTGCCGCAATGTTTTAGTCGTTATCAACTCACGAGTGACAATTCGGCAGGGATTAATAATTATTAAGTGTGTAGTACTAGGAAAATTATCTCCCAACAATCTGAGTAGTTAGTTTAATGGGTAAAAACATGCATGTTAAAAGTGGGTTATTCTCCAATAGCTCGTAAGGTGTTTATTAAAAAAATTATTGCAAGTTGATGTTATTATAACTGACTGATAGCAGAACGTAGTTGCCTGCATAGGAGTATCTGGTCAATGACTGTAATGGGGACCGTGGCATAGTCCCTGTCAGAGTGTGCCAAGCAACGTAGTGTGAGAGACTAAACAGTTACTTTAGTGGCTATGAGATCTGTTATGGGCGCTATTTTGAATTTCTTTCAGCTATCCCAGATTAAATCCTCGTGTTATCCCACCCTTTTTCTCTTACAACGTTGTCTAGTAATACTCAAAATTGAGCCAATTCTCTACACAAGATACTTGTTTCAGATGACATCATGCTCTCAAAGGTGTATTGATTGAAAAAGACTTTATACTGCACTCCTAATTATACACTGCTTTTGTGCTTTATTTTTCATAGCTTTGTTTTTAAATGCATAAGTCAATATTTCTTTTTTAAATTTTCAGCATAGTAAGAAACACAAGTTTTATTAATTATAATAACGATTTGTTGTTGCTAAACTTTTCATAATATTGGTTGCAAATAGAGCTAAGTTAACCGTACAATTCACATTATACATGGCGAAAGTACACTTCCGTAGTTTCGGGTCTACAGCTCTATTTAGCCATTTTTGCATATTTGTTAATGTACGATCACGTTTAGAACACAGTTGTGTAATAATAAATTCAAAATGTATTAATTACAAGGGTCCTTTCTCTGAATTTACTGCTAGCTTACGTAGTAAGCAGTTATGACTACCGACACAATTAGCTGGTTGCAATAGGTAGCCACCTAATGATTAGCTTTGCTAGGTTACGCAAAAGAATGGCATACAGAGTATTACGAAAAAAATGCCTTAAGGATTATTTACGAACAGAAAATACATAGTACTTTTATTTGAAATGAATGCAACAAACGCAAAATAAGGTATTGGCATTGTGAAATCTGATGCTAGTGACAGCCAACAGTGATGTCAACTTCAAAATATTTTGGCCATATTATGCATTTGTTATACTGCCCCAGTGAAAGCCGTAGCGGGTTTAACGTTAAATTCAGCCAATTAATATTGACTGAAATTGACAAGAATATATTAGCTGCCCACATCTACTACAGTCTTATCACTTAAGTCGGTTGTGCGTCAATGAATTTAGTACAGGATTAAGATAACAACTTTCCGTCGGGAAAATTTTCTTTTTAGGCCATTCAAATATTTTTCTATTTTTTTTGTCAGTATGCTGCGATGCGTTTGACGACAATACACCTTTACAGAGGGTCACACTCTGTCCAAAGAAGTACCCTCAGCCTGTAAATAAAAATCAACAAATAAATCTTTACACGTGGTCTTCTTGCACACCCGAGGCTAGCATTTCATCCTGCCTGGTCATAGAACATAACTTTCTTCTGCCTAATTTTTTAGCAACTGAGTGGCTGAAATTCGAACTTATGCCTAACACCAAGCATGGGTTTGTACAACATGAGCTTAGGCAAGTAGCATATGTAACCTACTAGTTGATATGTAAACGATGGAAGTAAGGCCAGTCCTAAAAAGAGATATCCAGTTGTTGCCTGCCTTGATAAAAACTTCAGTAGTTAGGCAACAAAGAGCAAGTCACATGGATAATACTAGAACATGATACGTTTCGTTCCTTAAACGTAGACGCTTCCATTTTTCTGTAATATAAAATTATTAGCACTCAATATGTTGGGAGAGTATAGTATAGGTTGAGATTGGTGTCAAATACATAGAAGACACTCTTTGTTGATTTATTCTTTCCACAATGAGGAGATTAAACATTGCGTGTTTTTCTTTTGTCTGTGTGAGATGGTCTTCCTTTTACTAAATGGTTACTTTTTTGGTGTATAGGAAATCAGTTTAAAGCTACTAAAAGAATGAAGCATTGAAGGGAGATTTCCTTGGTTCTTTATTATGTGTTATTTCGAAGTCGGATGACTAACAGAAGTAATGCATACAGTACTTCTCTTTAGGCAGCTTATTGAGGAGGCAACTTCGCTACAGGCGTCACGTTTGCCAGGGCTAGCTCTTTAATTAGAATGTGACACAACATTAGGTTCTGACTATAAAGAGAAACACCGTCAAAACCGTAATTTTGAATCCGAAAACTGATACAACGTAAACATATGTTTAAAGAAAGAATACAAAACGATATTACCAGGTGTCATCTGTATGCAAGTCCCCCAAAACGTATGGAAGGTTTTCCACCTCGGTTTGAATACTTGTCCTTTCTCTACACAGTTCTCATGTTCCGTGTTGTTTTCTTCGTTATCCATGAGATGAAAGTTGCACTATAACAGACATGAAATGAGCTAGATAATTGACACATACAGTTAAAATGCTGCTTCTGTTATAAAATAATCATTGCCTCAGGATAAATAAATGATAGCTATGATGCGGGAGGAACATGAATGAAGGGCAAATACAAGGACAGAGCTAAAATTCTCCACGTGCAGTTGAATTCATAGATGGGTTTACAATCTGATACACACGTGATTATGTAAAAATCTGAACCTTCTACCCAGCTTTATTTGGATTTACCGCAAAATAACCATAATTCCTTATTATAAACTCGCAGCATGACATACGAAACTACTTCAGAACTTTTAAGATAGATTATACATTTTCAGTCATTGTCTAGAATTTCAGGCCTTCTTCACAAGCTAAAAACACCAGTAAACCAAAAAAAAAAACCACTATTTCCATCCAAGTCTCTTCGCTGATAATTTCTTAATTTTGCAAAGATGAAAGATCATCCTGCTTTCATAACTGACCTTGTATCCAGGCTAATCTATCATTTCACATACAGAAAAAACTATAAACTTGCTACTGCATGATCAAAAGTATTTGTTAATACCCCGGAAAGTGTTACTGTTAGGTTGTATGAAGAGCACAGTAATTAGTAGTATGCATTTCTTTAGCTAAGTCATTTGCTGGTTGGACTAATGATAGATGCTAAATATAGTAGTGTTACCAATAATGGACAAAGTGCCAATCAGTTAACCACACACTAGTCTAACCTAACCGGCCATTACCTAACCGGCCATTGGGAGATCGGGAGTTTATCAAACTAAATGTTCCATATGAGCAAGCAAGCAAATATGTAAGACGTAATCGATGTGAACGCATAGTTGGTTCTCTCCTGATATTAACGAAGTCTTGCTAGGATCTTTTTGCTATGTAGTTTACTCTGTAGTTTTTGCTATGTGGGAAACTGTTAATGACATTGTAGTTAATTTACTCATTGTGATGTCGAAGATGTAGTTCATTTTATTTTGAATATCCCAAGACAAACCTCTATTAAGAGTAGCTACTGTAACATTTACACTGGGTAAGGGGCTTAGTTAAGATTATGGCTTGTTGGGTGTATAGAGAGAGTGTATTTTATTTTTACGAGAAGCTTGAATTCGTATTTGCTGGCCGGAAAATATCACAGGAGTTAAAAACCTTGACTAGCAAGCAAATCTAAATTCACGTCTCAACCAACTACGAGTCATGAAGAAAAATTTCTCTCAAGGGGCTTATTAGCATCACTAGACTAAACACCCCACTCATGATACAGAATTGAAAGTTTACATTTCTTTCTGTTAAAAGGTTCAGTTAAGAAAGTTTGATAGAGTTCATTAAAACCAACACGTCCTTTCTACAATTTGCTTGCTGTGAAAATTTCTCACTTGAGCATGCCACAGAATAAATTAGCACCACTCTTCTTTTTTTGTCACAAAACACAAGTTAGGTAGAAAACTGCATTCATTTCACAATTCTTGCTATATTAAATGACCCACAGTTCTTGAGAATTAGCCAACACACAGTTCCGTATAAAACATTTCGAGGCTTTAGTATAGTTTGCCCATGCCATGATCTTCAATGACATGCACTTTACCAAGAGGTCACGGTTGGCAACAGATTCTCAAATGGCTTCTCGACGGTATAGATTTAGCAAGTGCGTATTACCTGAAACATCTCTACGTTAACTGCGGTTTCGAAGTATCATCTTATGGTCACCGGCAATTTAAAAATTAAACAGGATATCGTCCAAAACTCGATTCTAACATATCCAATAACTTGACGGACATCTTAGGCCATTGCAAAATCTTCTCTTGCCGTCATGGCTGACGCACACTAGTAAGGACCATCCATAACTGACGTCATCCCATGCAGCCGACTCCAGAGATCTCGCATGAGTGCTTATTGCTTGGGTTGATTCACTTTGAGCATGAAGCTCGTTCTTCTCATGTCTTTGATTGGACTTTCTTGGATTGGATTGAACATCCTTGGATTGGACGTCATTGGATTTCGACGTCCTTCGACATGTGACCATCCTCAATATTAGAAATATAATTTTGCATATTAGAGAAAAAATAAAATTAATGATTTTAATGAACAAGAATGATTAGGGATAAGTAAAATATGATAATTAATAAAACACATTCAACGCAATACAGATAAAGACAAAACACTGACGAAGTTTTTGAAGATTCATTGAATTAGTGGAATTTGAAGGCCAACAATACACATCACCTGGCAACTGCAGAATAGTGGCAGCTCTCATGTGACCTTTCCAACCCATGAGATCGTTCTGAGCAAACTGACACAAGTGATATCTTCATATGAAAAGAGCAATATCCTTCACCATGGCAAACCATGCGTAATATTTTCAAGGCAATGCAAAGTTCCGAAATCCACAAATAATTCGTGGCAGGATCACTACGAGCTCTCACAACAAACCTTGCTCGTTCAGGAGGCAGAATTAACACTCTAAAGCAAGACTCACCCAATTTATAAGGAAAGTTTCTACTGATCAACCCATTGACAATAACAGCACCATAAAAGCGTATTCCCATACTTGTGCTTATGCTTATGTCTACGCTTACGTAGGGTCGTTGTCATGGAAACCATGCCTTCCAGGCTTCGTGCGACGCGACGCTGAGACGCTGGTACATAAACGTTCAGTTTTCGCAGAGAGCAAATTATTTTCCGTGCGCTCAGCCCCGCGTTGGCCAATCACAAAGAGGGACGCACGTGACGCTGTACCATTACGGTGCCTGGTCTTCGCTCGGCGATATGTGCTGGTCACATTGAAAAATGTGTGTGTTCCTAAATTTAGGACACATTATCAAGTCACAAATACGTTGACGTGATGCAAAATTATAACATTAGGTGATAACATGGGTTTAAAACTAAGTGGACAAGAGTTAAACTTAAAGTTTTAGATATTTTAGCTGGTGATTGCCGGCCGATGCTTGCCAACGGCCTTGCTCGATCGCTGGATATGCGTTTGTTTACCCGGTTCGGCCACTAATTTGTCTCATTCCTCGATTGTTTATTTCTTTGAAGATGGTTGCTTGCCAGCTCTTTGTTTAAATGCACAATAGCGTTTTTTATTACATTAATGAAAATGCTCGATTTTATTTATTGTGTGGGCTTGTTTGTTACTGGACCATGTGCTGCACTATTGGCTGATGTTGTCCGGTTGACGCAAGGATGAACGCTGAAGTGGGAATACTGCCTACGCACAGTACGTAAACATAAACATAAGCATTTACGTTTAAACTCATGTGGGTAGAGGCCTTAAGAAATATGATGTGCACGAGGACCAATAGGTGTAGAAGGAAACTGAATATAATCAATCAGAATATCTCGCACCATTTTCAGCACAGGATCAGCCTACTGAGCTTATTTAATTTATTTCTAAAAGTCATTAGGCAACATTCCTACTGAAGTCAACATGGTATGTTTCGAAAGACAGTCTGCCACAACATTCGGTGAACCACTACACGTGAAAATCAAATGGGCTAATCTCAATGCCCATCACAATATACGTTCAGTAGGGTCTATAGCTGTATTCTACCATTCCAACAATCTATGCTCTGTCATCACAAAAAAACTTGTTATTTTATACGTATGGATGGAAACGTTCGATAGACATAAAACTCCAAGGCTTTCGAGTTCTACAGTCGACAATTTCTTTTCATGTTCCGTCATTGCCATACTTGCGTAACAACGGCCCTAGGCCCGTAAACTCCTTTCTGCATGCAACAGCACTGCACCTAAACCAAAGTTGCTGCTGTCACACCTGATCACAAACTAAAGGTAAAGTTAGGTTTGGCAAGAATAGAAGCAGTAACCAATTTAGTGTTCAACACTTGGAAAGCCTATTCACATTTACTCCACCAATGCCACTTACGTGAAGACTTGAGTAACTCTACCAAAAGACTTACCGACCTTTGATTCCACATGCCATCTAAAAAAACGAGCACTTTCAGGAATGACTGAAGCCCCTTAGGTTTAGTAAGGGCCTTCGTCTCAACGATAACCTCAATTTTTGCAGGGTAAGGACGCATGAACAAAATTTTGATTTTGATTTTGAACAAAATGAAGCCTGACACATGAGTTTCAGACCTACAATGATGATATTTCTATGTTCATAGTTAGGTTAAATAAATACGGATTCAAACCTATTTGCACTGTCTTTTGGAATTAAGTGTCGGACTTTCTGAGTGGGGAATTGAATCCACGACCTTTGAAGACAAATGCCGAGGTCGTACCACTGAGCCTATACTGACACGGCCAGTATGGCACAACAGCAGGACCTCGGCATTTTGGGTCAAAGGTCGCTAGATGAATTCGCTACTCAGGCAGTCAGACATTTACGTCCAAAAGCCAACGTACAGTCACGGACAATGAAATTTGGACAGTGAAAATGTCGGCTTCACTGCTGGGCAGTCTTATCCATTAGTTTTGGCAGGAAGTCGGGGGTTCAGTAACTCCATTTTTTTCCCTGATCATGTTTAATGCTGGAAAATTGTTGGGCGACAACTTGTGCACCGAAGGAGCTTGGGAGTGATTTATTCATCACCATTAAGGTTTAAAGTGAAATCTT
>JAHWFP010014928.1:25076-85736 GCA_023313725.1 Lithobius niger | reverse complement strand
TCAAAAACTAACGGCGAGACTAGCAAGAAACTAACACGAAAATATCAAGAACTAACACGAGACTAGCAACAAACTAACACGAAACTATCAAAAACTAACGGCGAGACTAGCTAGAAACTAACACGAAACTATCAAGAACTAACACAAGACGAGCAAGAAACTAACACGAAACTATCAAAAAACTAACAAGAGACTAGCAAGAAACTAACACGAGGCTATTAAGAACTAACACGAGACTATAGCAACAAACTGACAAGAAACTATCAAAAACTAACACAAGACTATAGTAAGAAACTAACATGAGGCTATCAAGAACTAACACGAGACTATCAAAAACTAACACGAGACTAGCAAGAAACTGACACGAGGCTATCAAGAACTAACACGAGACTAGCAAGAAACTAACACGAAACTGTCAAGAACTAAGATGATATTTTAAAGTATAAAGGAAGGAAAAGTATAGGAAAAGACTAGCAGACTGATTGTGTCTTTTAACTGTAACGAGCTTATACTGGATTTCAGCCTACTGGTGTAAAATCCCCATGCGTTAGAAATCTTTGAAAATCATTGGCATCAGGTGTATTGGGTCCACTAACGAAGAAAACTTCAACATTAAAGTGTGGAACGTGTCCTTTACGGAGAAAAAGTACCATCAATAAGGGCGCGTTAACGCAACGACTCGCCTTTGCATTCTCGCAGCTATAAGCAAGAAATCGTCTGAAATTCCAACATGGCGGCGATTTTAGCTATGACGACTCGCAATGAAAACACTTAATAATGCGAGTTCAGAAGGGACTGTGTAAATTTCGTCAGGAGGAATTCTTTATCCTATTGTCTCGGATTATAAGATTTAAAGCATTTACTCAAACGACGTCGGATTTAGCTAATCCAGGTAGCGTTGTGATTAAATTCTCGCTGCGAGAATGCAAAAGCGAGTTGTTGCATAAACGCGCCCTAATGTTGATTTGTGTTACTGGCTACTAGCTAAGGACAGGGCGCCCATGTTAATTCTCAAAGGGAACAGCTTGTTAGGGAAAGATCCGCATATTTCAATTTTGGCACGCAGGTAAAGACTAGTAGGGGAATTGCTTTTTTCTAAAATGGGGGTTGCAGCTAGAAACACGTGGCTCTGAAATGGCGCGTAAATGCAAAATTATTGTTGTAACCATTGTTTGTATTATCAGCCAACAGTCTATTATAACATGCTTAAGAGTTATGCGCGCATTGTTTCAGTACTTAGTTGTCAGAATACATTGTTTGCTGCAAATCACAGGCTCACAACTGGGTGGGTGGGTACTTGGGTGGGTGACCGCCTGGAAATCTGGCTGTTGCAGACATAGGGCCTTAGGGCTTCGGGCAGATAACCAGGAGTGGTTAACGCTCGTTAAACCCTTTGAACCCTTTAAACCCTTTGAACAGGCTCACAAACTCAAACCCAGTTCACAAAAACAACAAATTCCACTAAGAGAATGGGAGTTTTTCGTTGCAAGAAGAGTTCGAAAACAAAATGCAGATTGTGAGCCGTGAGCACAGGGTCCAATCAAGTAGGAAAAAAAAAAATTTTCTTCGAAGAAAAAAATAATTTTCTTCAAAGAAGTTTGCTGGTTACGCTAGACTCATGCTAGTGTGATGCAGCCAAGTAGACGATCGGCCAAGTTAATGAGATTAATTGTAATTGAGTAAGCAATTCCAGCTTCATTGCGTGATTAACATAAACCTCGGGAGGGGCAACTGAAGAGGGAATGCGTTGATTGAGTGACCGAAGCGAACGAAAATCAGCGTTTGTTAGCCAGTGCATTAAAAAATGGGATTGAACAAACTTAAGCATGTGAATCAAGGGCGTACAATAAACCAAACCGTGTCAATTTGGCTGATGTAACGGCTAATTGGACAATGGCAAATGTGAAAATTATGAAAGAGAAAATTTATAGACATAAAATTCCTCCAGACAAAAAAGGTAAAGTGACGATTAGACCGTGTGATCCTTTGTTCACTCGCTGTCCTATGAAAGTTGTGATATCCACCCAAAACCAAAACTGGTATGAGAGAAGCCACCAAGTTTCCAAAAAGGGCTGGCCTTTCAAAGTAGTGATATCATTCAACCAGGGAAAGGCCGCCAAGGTTAATCCTACTAGCCAGGTTAATCGCACCTACTCATACGTTGGACATTAAATGAAAACTTGAAGATTACTACTGCTAGTACCAATGTTCTAGTTTTCATTTAACTTTCGCACTATTATTATAGTGTTATTAACTTGGCTGATAGGATTAACCTTGGCGGCCTTTCCCTGGCTGAATGATATCACTACTTTGAAAGGCCGACCCTTTTTGGAAACTTGGCGGCTTCTCTTCTGCCAGTTTTGGGTGGATTTAGTTAACTGAACCAATTTTCGTGTTTATGAATCTTTTTTTCTGACGAGCATTTAGTACCAAACTGCACACCGTAAATTGCCATAAAATACTAAATAAAATAGTGGTACCCTCTTTTAGAGCGACTGAAAAATGTTGATCTCCCTTTTACGGCTAGCGAAAAAATGTATAGTGTGCCCCTAACACCTTTACACCTCTAAAGAGACAGAAATCGCTGTAAATAATATAAAAGTAAATTGTAAAATAAGCCATCAGCAAAAACAAAACACTAGAAATAACACAGTACGGTAAGCCACCTTTATGCAATTACATATCATTCAAGTGATATGACCCGGATTCGAACCAGTTAGCCAATCACCAGATCACTATCATACCGCATTTACCGACACGGCCAGACACGGCTGGTTCGAATCTGGGTCATATCACTTGAATGATATATAAGTGCATAAAGGTGGCTTACTGTACTGTGTTATTTCCAGTGTTTTGTTTTTGATGATCGCTTATTTTCCAATTTCTTTAATCCCTCTGCAAAATTCTGAGAGGGTCCCCAAGAGTCGGAAATGCGTCGTAATCCGTTTCGCGTAAGGATTTGTGGCGCTTTCAAACACTAAAATTGAAATCAGTGTTTATGAGTGTGGCGCTACCGCTGTTTATTATTTTAATTTTAAAGAATGGATAGTCTGTGTAGAAGCACACAAACACACACACAAAAAGCACTACAGTAAATTGTTGCCTCGACACACGACGGTGTGACTAAAACCTATTAGTCTACTAACAACGTTTGTGATGTTCAGAGAAGAATGGGGTGGGGAGGGAGGGGAGGGGGGAGGGGAACACCACCCATTAAGCATTTATTAATAAGGCTGCAAAGTTATTATTTTCGTTCACTTAATATTGTACTTTGAGCTCAAGTTAATAGGCTGACAAACCTCAATGCGTATCATAAAAAAGAAAATAACACAGCTCCACCACGCCTTGGTCACGATGAACAATCCAACGTTGGTTCAAGCCTTCTTTGCTGTTCTGAGTTGGAAGTATGCGCATTTATTTGACTGGGTTGTGACAGTTTTGGTGGGTCAGACATCGGACGAAAGCGAGGTGACACACCCAAAAAATACCAAACATTTTAGAAGTTACTTCCAACATTAGCGTATAGGCATCGCAAATACGACACGACCAATAAAAAAACGTTCTTTATGCAGAACAATCTTACCATAGAGCAGACCTGTTTACAGTGAACTGTGCGTGAATAACTGGCCGTGAGAGCTTGACTGCCTGAAGTCGCGTGTAAAAGATATTCTGGTCGGCATTGTCCTTGACACCGGCGAGTGTGTGTGAGCGAAGGGTTGGACAAAGCTAGAAATCTCGTACACCCAAGATTTTTAAGACTTATAAATCTGTTGTAAATCTTGTGCAAATCTTGTAAATCTTTGGTAAATCATTCAAATCCTTAAAATCTTGTACAAATCTTGTGAATCTAGTACAAGTCTTGTAAATCACGGAAATCTGGCATAAATATTACTTAAATCTCTTGTAAGTCTTTAAATCCTGCAAATTTTCACGTAAATATTTAAATCTGTAAATCTGTGTAAAATATCCAAAATTGTATGTAAATCTTTAAATCTTCACTAAACCCGTGTAAATCTTGAAAAAATCTCATGCAAATCGTTAAATCATACGTAAATCTTTAAATCACAGCAAATCTGCAAATCTTCACGTAAATCTTCAAATCTGTAAATCTGTGTAAATCTGCAAAACTTTGTGTAAATCTTTAAATCTTCTGCAAACCCGCGTAAATCTTGCAAAAATTCATGTAAATCATTAAATGTTACTTAGATGTTTTATAAATCTTTAAATCCCAGAAAATCCGTAATCCCTGTAAATCTGGTGGAAGATTTACAGATTTACAAATTTCGTAAATTTTTTGTCTTTGTCGAACCCCTCGACGAGGGTGAGAGACTCCTTCAGCGTCTACGGGGAGGGGGGATATTTTCAACATTACCTCGGCCACCGGTGATGATGGGGGTTCCTCGGTTTGAATCTCTGGGTATTGCCCCTCCCCTTAATCGATTTTTTCACGTTCTAAACGTCTAAGTAAGGTTTAAAATTGAGCCGGTTCATGCGAGGAATTTGTTTGAGATGACTTCTAAGACTTGGACAAAACCAAAAAATGCATTACGAGGTATCCGACATTTAAATTTTAGTCTGAATGCGGAGTGGATCCCTCCTTCTTGTTTGTGGATTTTGTAATGTTTTTTCTCTCTTAATTCGTTCGGAACACTAAACTGGTTGCTAGGCTATACGTGAGTGTAGTGCGTGATTCACGCCCGTAGCCTACTTCGTGATCAAGGGATATCTGTCATAAATCAAAATCAAAATAAAAGGAATGCACGTAAAGACAATACTCGGCGTGAACTTCGATTGTATGGGATTGACGTTGAAGGATACACGGTTCTTCAGGGATTGATAAAAGGGATCATCTCAGAGGGGAAAATGTGCGGCTTGGTAACTGGAGATCGGTCGGAATAAGAATGGACGTGGAATATTTATAGTCTGGTATGATTTGCAGTAATCGTACGTCGCTGAAGGTAACGAGATCAGCTATAGCAGTATAGAGCAGAGTGACATTTGCCGCCATATTGGCACCAGTATGGGTTTTGGAGAGCATAACTACAAGGTGCACTACATAAAAATGGAGGGAAAAACAACGGAAGAGCGGATTTCTTAGGCTTAAAATAACGTTGTTTTTCCCAACAACAAAAATCGCGCGTTTTAGGTCTAAGAAATCACTCTACACAGCATCGGCTTCAGTATGACGCCCTTCTGTTTCTCTCTGCAGTGCCCCTTGCAGCTAACCCATTAAGGCTCCAGCATAGAGTTATGTACAATATACTACGTCGTGTCACTGCTCTATATACTTTCAAAGACGACCAAATTGGCGAATTTCGTCGTTTGAGAGACGGTTTAATCCATCCAGTACTTAGCAACCGTGCGAAAACGCCGAAACTCAACACAAACGTTCCAAAAGTATCTGCTGAGTGATATAGTGACGTCACACCTTCGCAATTATTTTGTGGGTCCAAAATTGGAGTGTATGCTGCTTGGGGAACACCTCTGTGTGTCACACCTCAATTTCTTTACTTCCCTGTCATTAGGGGCACAGGGTAATTAGATAGTAATATGCACACCCACTAGGTGCGGTACTGCGGTTACACTGTTAAAAAAGGGATATACCTCCCAGCGCCATTTTTCTCGATCCTCCACATCAAGTACGGCCCCAAAGGTCTATTTACTTACCGTTAGTCTCTCCCTTGCTAAAAATCCGTTTTAAAATGTGGCGGCTGCGAGATTTTCTGTTGAATATTGGGGAACTTTATTTACGTTCTTCCAGAACGTATATGATGCTTTGCGCGCCTACAATGATCTTGGAAGTTTTATGTGTGTGGGCGCAGTACTAATTTTAATCGTTTGCTAGTAATTTTTATGAGATAAAAAATCTAAAAGACTGAGGCAGTAAAATTTAAAATTAATTATTCCAATAGATCGCCGAAGCAAAATTATAAGACACTAGTCTAGAAAATTATAAATTGTGATTGTAAAATACAAGAAACATTCCGGTTTTTGACGACACAATTAATGCGATCACGCTGGCTTGTCTATTAAGCGCAATGCCAACTGAGTTAGTAGCTACATTCTTCGCTGCGATGAACGAAGCTACTGTCTTGGTTGACTTTGGCTATGATAAATGCGCGGGTGCGATCGGCGCGTAGCTGTTATAAGGCAGGCGGAAGGTTATAAGGCAGGCCGGATGTTGCTTTAAATAAAAGTACGAATACTGGGGCATCTACAGGTATCGAGTGCTGCCCAATCTTCATTCTAACCTCAAAGAACGTGTCTTTTATTTGTGACTTAATGTGACTTATGTGCGAACGTACGCCCATATATACCTTACAAAAATTGATGTACGGTTAAGATGTCTTCTGACCAGCACTGACCCCCGGCAACAGCGTAAAACGACACATTATTAATTTTAATTTTTGGACATACATTTTGGTCATGTTCACAAGTCGCGAAAGCTAAAAACTCGGCACAGCTGTTCTAACCAAGCCAAGCAGTGTCCGCCACGTGCTTACAAAACAAATCGTATGTTTTGAACGGTGTAGGTGAAATGCAGACATGCTGTGGAATGTGACCAACAGTTGCAGTTAGTTTGCGTCGAAATAATCAGTACATAGATTTTGCGATGCTCTTGGAATAAAAAAAAAACATGAAGCATGGATCGACGCCAGTGGAGTGGGCGAAACGAACGATGTGGCTAGTAAAAGTAATCATATCAAAAACTAAAACTGGTAAAAGGGGTTGCCAAGTTCCGAATGGTTCGGCCCTTCAAAGGAGTGATATCAACACACCAAAACATTCGCCAAGTTAATCGCACCGCTTAACTAACTACACTTCAGTCAAACATAAAAAAAAAGGAGTGGCACATTGCTAACTAAGTTTACGTTTATTTATTTATTTTTTTATGTCCCTAATTGATTAGCCCATTCTGTCTGTGTTGTTTAATTTTTATGTGTGTGTATTTCTTTTTCTTGTTGGTAAATTTAAAATGAATGGAAAGCATCGTGGCTGACTGGTGAGAGAGAGCTCAGCCTGGCTGCTGGAGGTTTGCGGATCAGGTCGAATCCCTGGAAACGGGCTCTTGGCAAAGTCCCCGCCAGGACTGCAGGCCAGAATAGCGTGAGAGGCTACCATGCTCCTTCAGCGGCTATGGGAACTATTCTGGTCAATTCTGGCCAACCTTTCGGCCCCGACGATGATCAGAGGTTTCCCGGATCGAATCCCTGGGTTGGCACCTCCCTTTACGAGATATTTCTTCTTCTCAAAAAGTCTGGTAATGTTCCAAATTGAGCCGGTTCAGCCATACAAGCATTAAATTGCTTCGGCTGACTTAATGCTTAAAAGAAATTAATTAAAAAAAAATGTGTACCCGCACAAGGACTTTATAGACATTGGGCAGCACTCTCTGAATAATAAAGTTTATTATTATAATAGTACGAAAGTTTTCACAAATCAACCTCCCCTGCCTCCTGCTGCCCCTATTGAGTTCCCACAATTCCTCAATCGCATTAAGATGACGTCACTTCCGTTCTTTGGAATGCTGTGTTGAGCGTGCTAGTTCTGATTATAGTTTTGGAAGGTGCTTAAAGCAACATACCGCCTGCTTTATAACCTTCCGCCTGCCTCACAACACCCACGCGCCGATCACATCCGCGTATTAACCACAGCTAGGGTCAACTGAGACGGTAGCTTCGTTCCTCGCAACGAAAGCGTAGCTACTGTCTCAGTTGGCATTGCGCCTAATAGTCCAGCCAGCGTGAACCCATTGATTATGTCGTCACAAACCGGAATGATTCTCGTATTTTAAAATCACAATTTATAATTTTCTAGGCTAGTGTCTTATAATTTTGCTTCGGCGATCTATTGGAATAATTAATTTTAATTTTTACCGCGTTAGTCTTATTAGATTTAGATCTCATGGTAATTATAACAAAGTTAGTAGATGTACACACAGAGATGAAACGTCATGATTATTGTACGCGCGCAATGCATGATTTATTGACGGGTCGTTAGTAAATAAAGTTCCATTATATTCAACAGAAAATCTCCTAGGCGCCACATTTAAAAAAGGATTTTTAGCTAGGGAAAGACTAACGGTAAGTAAATAGACCTTTGGGGCCGTACTTGATGTGGAGGATCGAGAAAAATGGCGCTGGGAGGTATATCCCTTTAATGATGACGTAACACGTCGCGCGGTTAAGCCAAACCCTCCAGAAGGGCACCGAAACAACGGTTTGGTAGTTTTTTTGAAGGCACTGTTTCTCGGGGCAGCTCCTCCCCACCTGTGAGCGTGGTGGATCTTCCATTTCTTCGCTACGTGGTCAGCTTCATCTAAGTGGAGGTGATGTGATTGGATCATTTTCTAGCTGGGGTTTTTCTGTGAGTAACTCAGTAAAAAGAAAATAAACGTTCTGGCTCAAGTTGTGAAAAGTGCTTGGCGTACTACTCCTGGATAGTTTTCCTTAGTTTTCGTGCAAAAATTTAAACTAAACTGATGTCCTAAAAAATTCTAGGATTTTCCTAGCAAATTATTCATCGCCGTCACAAGCAGTTAAAAGATCGGAATTCCGAATATTTCCAATTTTTTTATTTATTTTTTTATTTTAAATGCTCGGGCAAGTTGCATACAAATCACAATGTTTATAAAAAGAAAAAAAAAAACTTTTATCTGTCTTTTTTTTACGAGCACTTCAGTTGATTATAACTGAAAAAGTTCATATTTTCGATGAGATAGATTTTGGGTTTTGACTTTCGGATTTTGACATTTACGTTTCTGGACCAACCCTGCTACTTGTGGATTTTGACGTTTAAGCCAGTGGTTCCCAACCTTTTTCAAACCGCAACCCCCCCCCCCCGAACAAGTAGTGTTCCGCGAGCCCACCCCAAAAGTAAATTCCTTCGCCCGTTGGTTTCACAACTAAGGGGTCTGGAGGAGTGTTGTGAGCTTCCCCAGCGAGCCCCGGGAAGCCAACGCTTTTTTGCATTTTTTGCATTTTAAACGTTGTATTTGTTCATATATAAAAACAAATAGTCCTCGTATTTTATACAATTATACAATGTACATTATAATCAATAATCATTATAATTATTAATTATCACATAAGATAAGAAATATCATTTCCATTTCCATTATTAGAACTTCCGAAGTATATCATTAAGGAGATGGTTGTAGTTCTTTTTTTGGACACTAGTTCACGAATGTTTGGCTCAATGTCACTGAAAAGATTTTTTTTAAATAAAATAATTTTTTTTCCTGCTTGTATCGTGACCCCCGAGAGGACGCCCGCGACCCCATTTGGTGTCCCGACCCATAGCTTGAAAACCACAGGTTTAAGCTCTACGGATCTAAACTTCTGGATTTAGACATTTAACTGAGTCTCTGTACGAACCTTCTGAATTTTGTCATTTAACTGAGTGTCTGTACGAACCTTAACTTCTGGATTTTGACATTTAACTGAGTCTCTGTACGTACATACATTTCTGGATTTTGACATTGAACTGAGTCTCTGTACGTACCTAAACTTCTAGATTTTGATATTAATTGCGTCTCTGTACAAACCTAAACTTCTGGATTTTGTCATTTAACTGAGTGTCTGTACAAACCTAAAATTCTGGATTTTGACATTGAACTGAGTCTCTGTACGAAACTAAACTTCTGGATTTTGACATTTAACTGAGTCTCTGTACAAAACTAAACTTTTAGGTTCGTCCAGAGACTCAGTTAAATGTCAAAATCCAGACATTTAACTGAGTCTCTGGACGAACCTAAACTTCTGGTTTTTGATATTTATTTGAGTCTCTGTACGTACATAAATTTGTGGATTTTGTAATTGAACTGAGTCTCTGTACGTACCTAAACTTCTAGATTTTGATATTTAATTGCGTCTCTGTACAAACCTAAAATTTTGGATTTTGACATTGAACTGAGTCTCTGTACAACCCTAACCTTCTGGATTTTGACAATTAAGTCTCCGTACGAACCTACAGTTCTAGATTTTGACATTTAATTTGACATTTACTTCTCTGTTCGAAGCTAAACTTATGGAATTTGATGATTTAAGTGTATGTACGAACGCTACTGGATTTTGACCTTTAAAATGCTGGTTGTTACCAACAGACAATATAAAGATATTCACGTGGCACCATCTAGCAGTCATGAGCGTGTTCCGTGGTGCCCGAAGACGTAGAAAATTTACACTCACGGTTTAAGCAAGCATGTGGCTTGTTTGTTTCGTTAACAGAAATGTCTTTTATTTGAGCATTCCTTCACTTGATTCAAGCAAATGCTAGCTAGCAAGAGATAGCACCAGAGGACGTTAGATTCTTTATATTTTTGGTTGGTGATAACATGCCTTTAAATCTCCGTACGAACCTTGTTTTCTTCTTTAGGAAGTTTACAGTTCTACGAAAATATCCTTCCGTCCATTTTTTTTATTTGACCGGCCGCCCCAGAAACAGAATTTTCTGCCACTGTCTGCGACACCAATTATCCGGAAAAAATTATCTGCAGCTAATCTATTTTTTTTCGTTTGGTTATCACATATTTATTGGTGTCTACTGAATAACTTTTCATTGCTTTATCCTATTGACCTGGCTCTTCCACCAACGGAAAGATCTCGTCGAGACGATTAAAATGGTGTATTGGAATGTCCAAATCGGTCAAAAATTGGCGAAATGGCAGAAATTTGCTCAAAACGGCACTTTTGTCTGCAACTGTGCCAGATTATTTGCGACATAGTCGCCCGTCGCACCCCTTTCTGCTTCAGCGCTTTGCCATCCAATTAAGGTCATTATTGGATGGTGGTCATTGTAGCTGATAGGTGGTAAAGGTCAGCCTCCTGAAGAAATTATGGTCGATGACTGGAAAGTTGAATTTGTGGTCAAGTTCCTGTCAGTCCATGCCCACAAAGTGCGCTCGAAGACGTTGGAACTGTAAAATGTACCACGTAGCCAGAGTCGGACTGGGTGGCAAAGGGTGTCTGTGCCGTTTAGAGAAATGATGGGGGATGGGCGCCAGGCGTTTTACCAGGAATTCAAGACTGATGGGTCTGGAAAGTGCATCTAAGCTCCACAAGCATTGTCCAGGGAAGAGCCAGGAGCCTTTGCTCATTTTGCTATTCTACTGGCTTTGAAGTGCATCAACACATGTATTGCAATATATTTCAAGGAATTACTGTTTTATGAACTTTTTTCTTGGATGTCATGGGTCTTTTTTTTTGGGGGGGGGGGGAAGGGGGAGGAGTTTAACAAAGTATTGAAAATGCAAGTAAGAGGACGGAGAAAGAGAGAAGGGGATTTGTGCCTGAAGGGAAGCTGCGCAGCGGAAAAGATTTCGGTGTTCTTTTGGGGAGGAGTAAAACAGAGGGCTGTTCATGGGGCGCCAAAAGTGTGGTAACCAAAGGGCGCCTGTGCCAATGGCACAATGGCAGTATGGCCAGTCCGAGCCTGCACGTAGCTACTGACATCAGTGGCGGTAGGCTACAGCTGCACTAGTGTCGAAAACCCAAGGAATCTCAAAGGAGCCACGGAAAATAAATGCTTAGCAGTATATAAATGTCGTTATATTGACGTGTTGTGAATGAATTCTTACTGTAAAATTTTGCCTTGTCGCCACCAAATTCGTGTTTTCCTCATATTTGGTCTCAAGGACGCCCCTACATTGGGGCTATTGGAGCTGAAGTCCCCCCTGCCCCCCCCCCCCCCTAGGTTGGTTGCCCTTTTTACACAGTAAAAAAATGTTGAGAAAAAAATGCTGCGAACGTCACGTTAAAATGTAAGGTTTCCTTTCCAACATGGCAAGGCACGGAGTGGAGACTTCTCCCCTTCTCCCCAGTGCACGTGTCACGTGATTTCGAGCCATTGATTTCGTGTACGGTACCATTTTGGTCTCTTTCCGTTTTCGAGCCCCCCCCCTTCCCTCCCCCCCTTTTTTTTTGCCGCTCTGCGGGCGCCCTTGTTTGGCCTACATCACCTTTAAAGTTATTTTCGGTCACTGATTTTTTGGTGTGAGAGATTACCAGCATCATTTAGCACCTTGAGGGCTTTTTTTAGTGTCTTCTGGACGTTATCTCGTCCCCCCCCCTCCGGACAATCGAAGGTTTCATCACTCCCATAGTGAAAATTTGTAATGACCTAAAATTTGACAAGCACATTAACGCCATGGTTCATAAAGCCACTTGCCTTGTTTTCCAAATCAACCGTACTATCATTTCCCGCAGCCCTGAAATTTACCTTAAATCATTTACCTCCTTAGTGCGACCGGTGCTCGAATATGCTTCGGAACTGTGGTTTCCCTACTTAATTAAGCATTGCTCTGCTCTGGAAAAGGTTCAGAGAAGAGTGACAAAAAACGTTGAAGGGCTCAAGTTTTTCTCTTACACTCATAGACTACAAAAACTTAACTTGCATTCTATTTGGTGGAGGCTTTCTCGTGGCAACTTAATAACTCTGTTCAAAATTCTCAAGTGTAACTATGGCGGATGCCATACCATACAAAATTTCACACTATCGACATATTCTGCCACCAGGGGACATCAGTACAAAATCCAGCGACCCCATGTCTCAAAGAGCCAAACTAAGGGTTTTTTCTCATATCGAGTCACTGAAAAGTGGAATGATTTACCAGCTCATGTGGTGGAGGCCCCAACCTCAAACGTGTTTAAAAATAGAGTTGATAAATATGTTGCTGACTGCACATTTTGGCAATTTTGCCATTGGTAAAGCTCTTGCATTCCTGCCATGTATAAAAATATACTTGAAATGAACTTTTTTCCTCCAGCTGATGAATTAGGAAATATAGGAAATATTTGTTGCCTATTGACAAATTTAAAACATTTATTAAATTGGGTCATCAGTGTTTGGGCACAGAATGTGAAATTGCACGTTAAAAAACTATATATCTTAAATCATATTTACTCTTGTTATTGTGGATGGGGTGCTGCTTTGCTCTGCAGCCCCCTAAGGCAGTCTGACATATAAGTCCAAAAGGCAACGTAAATAGGTTTGCATCCGTATTTAGTAACCCTAAGATTACAATTGTTATATTTTTCGTAAACTAGCCTACTTATTTACTGTACGTATGTATATTTTTGTAGTTCTTGTTGCGCAGCCTGTACGGCGCTGCAACGCATTTTGTTAATAAAGTAAAGTAAAGTAAAAGCAAGAATTTATAGGGTTTGGAGGAGAATTTTTAACTCTAAAAAGTCCCTATTGAAACACGTTAGATCGGTCTCCATTAGTTCAGTCCGAGTTTTCAGAGGGCGCCACGTGTTCCATCTGATAATTTTTACTCATTTTTCAGCCCAAATCTAAAGTAAACTAAATTACAACTAAGCTAGGCTAAATAATAATTAAAATCAAGCTAGTTTCGTTTAGTTTAGTTTAATTTTAGGCTGAAAACTGAATAGAAATACCCACATAAAACACATGGCGCCCTCTATAAACTAAGACTGAACTAATACGACTGTATCCAAGACGTTTCAGTATGGGTCTCGGTCACAAATTCTCCTTCCCAACCCTATAAATTCTTGGTAAAAGTAAAGTAAGTAGTGAAATTAGCCACTGAAATGACTTTTTTCCCCTTAGTAAAACAATCCGTTACGCAGGGAAACCAATAATACGAAAACAAAGCCAGCCCCTTTGTAGCATACGCTCACGGTTTCAGTACTTAATTGTCAGAATACATTGCAAACAAAAACAACAAATCACACTAAGATACTGGGAGTCTTTCATTGCAAGGAGAGTTGGAAACAAAATGTCGATCGTGAGCATAGGGTCAAATCAAGTAGGAAAAAAGTATTATTTTAAAGAAGTATGTCTTAGTAATGTGCTAAGTTTGCTGGTTAATCTAGAAACATGCTAGTGTGGTGCCGCCCAGTAGACGATCGGCCAAGTAGATGAGATTAAAATTGGGACTGAGTAAGCCATTTCAGCTTCATTGCGTGATCAACATTAGCCTCGGAAGGAGCAACTGAAGGGGGGTGCGCTGATTGAGTGAGCGAAGCGAACGAAAATCAGCTTTTGTTAGTTCGTGGGGTTGAACAAACTTGAGCGTGTGAAATACGGGCATACAATAACTCAAACCATGTCAATTTTGCTGATGTAACGGCTAATTGGACAATGGCAAACGTGAAAATTATGAATGAGGAAATTTAGAAACATAAAATTCCTTCAAAAAAAAAAGCTTGAGGTGACGATAAGACCGTGCGACTTTTTGTACATTCATAGTCCTGTGAAAGTTGTGATAGCCACCCAAAATACCAAACCTGGTGTAAGAGAAGCCACCAAGTTTCCAAAACGGGTCGGCCTTTGAAAGTAGTGATATCATTCAACCAGGGAAAGGCCACCAAGGTTAACCCTATTAGCCAATGTAATCGCACCGACTAGTAGTTCGAAAGTTAAATAAAAATTAGATCGCTACTACTAAGGCGATTTTAACGAATATTATTTACACATACAACGAACGAGACTCGAATAGACGCCCAGATGGGGCCGGCCGGTAGCAAACAGCAATTAAACGCACAAATCGTTCGTAGTGACCGGACCAAATCGTGAATCGTGGCCGATCTACTACGAGTAGCCAACCAGCCGGCCGGAAGGTAGAGAACGAACTCACCACAAGAAACTAGGTTTGCCGGCCACGTGTTGTGGTGTTGCGGTGTGTCATGAGTTGTTCGCGAACGTTAAGTTGGGGCCCGGGGCATCCTATAATACTCAATCGCTTTCATTTTCCAAACGTCCGTCTCACTCTTCACCTCCCCCACTCCTCCTCCGCCTCCCCCCTCCCCCCTCCCCCCGAACTCCCCACTTCACCCCTTTAGGGCATTTCGCCAGAAACCGGCCAGAAAGTGAGTTGACCGCCGTAGCTAGTGGAGCGTGTACGTGAGGGAGCGAGGAAGTTGTGGTCCGTGTTCAATTCTTTGTGGATTAATATGTGGATTAATTTGTGAACCAATCTCCGACTCATCCATGGGATAAAATACCGACGGTTGTCGTGGTGATGAAGTGCTTAGCAAACAAGAGATGGATTTCTAATATTGTCGCCCCAAACATTGAGATACGAATAACTGGACTAGCGGAGTAGCCACCAGGCTTGCAAGGCCGGACGAAGGTAATTATGCAGTAGTTGTTTATGTAAAAAAAATTATATGGAGATTTCTATGTGCGCCCTATTTTTATGTCATAAGGAGGCAATTTTTAAGTAGTAGGTATAGTTTCAATGCTGAATAATTTCCTGCTTCTTAGAGCACCTGGTACTTTTATGGCTGAAATTTTTTTTGTTTACGATGAATTTTATGTTGGGAATATGGATTAAAGTGTCGGATTTGTACTCCTTTAAATTCATAGTTTTATAATGTTAGCAGAACTTGTGTACTTTGCGCGGAGGGCTGCATTCATGACACCATCCCCTTGATTTTACAATATTAACAAGAAAAAATATTGTCACCTATAGAGCAGTGACACGACGTACTATTATTGTATATAACTCTATGCTGGAGCCTTAATGGGTTAGCTACAAGGCGCACTGCAGAGAGAAACAGAAGGGCGTCATACTGAAGCCGATGCTGTGAAGAGTGATTTCTTAGACCTAAAACGCGCGATTTTTGTTGTTGGAGAAAACAACGTTATTTTAAGCCTAAGAAATCCTCTCTTCCCTTGTTTTTCCCTCCATTTTTATGTAGTGCACCTTGTAGTTATGCCCTCCAAAACCCATACTGGTGCCAATATGGCGGCAAATGTCACGGCTCTATACCTTGATTTCACTGAGTGTGATAAATCCGTCCACACAGGGAAGCCAATCAACACAGCGGAAGCAAGCACTGTGAAAGGTACATATCTTCAAAGCAAGATACAGATGAATTTTTCCTTGATGTTTTCCGATTTTTTTCTCAATTTTTCTCGATACTTCCCATAAACTACAGCCACAAGGCTTCGTTCACCTAGCCGTATTAGCATATTTAAACCATATCAAAAACCAAAACTCGTAAAAAGGGGCCGCCAAGTTCCGAATGGTTCGGCCCTTCAAAGGAGTGATATCAACGGACCAATGCATTCGCCAAATACACTCGATTAGCACCGAATAATACTTTGCACGGTAAAAGAAAACTGCGACTGGAATACTACTTAATTAATATTATTATTTTTTTTACTTTTTGTTTGCATCATTTCATGAGAAACATTGCAGTGAATTGGAGTTTAAAACCATTTTTTTTGTAGCTGTTGCGGTATTTTTGGTGTCGCTCGCTAAATATTCAAGAACCAAGGATTAAAAAAAAATAACACCCGTCGTAGCATCCGGGGAAGCGTGTTTGTTTATTTCTTCTCACCGCAGTTTTATTTAACCCCGGTTTTATTTTAGACAGGTTGCCATCGTTACCGAATCTTCGTTATATATATACCTGGTTGCATATTGTTGTCACAGATCTAAGACAATTACGATAGAAGACGCCGCTAACAATCGTAACAAGACTTATAGTATTAATATCATACGAGTTCGCCCACGCATCCCGTGACAACCCCCCCCCCCTTTCCTGAGGCTGCAAATCCGAAAAGGTGTGAAGTTTGTGTTGCGCTGCAGTTATACGGCCAAATTTGTATCTGAAATCCTTCCTATCACTACTCTGAGAGCAATGACCAAACCGGTATGGCCCAATAACCAAATGAAATGATTCCACCGCTCCGCTCGGTTAGGGAGCCTTATCTCCAACAATAGAGAAAAAGCTAACATTGTCAACGTGACCGTTTTCAAGGAACTTGAAGGTTGAAAATAGCGTCGCTTTCATGCCTTCATTTTCATCGTTGTGTGACTACGTTATTGAAAATGATGTGAGTTTATCACGAACATCCATCATTGCTGTTTTTTCTAGCGGTAAAATAGCCGTGTTGTTGAACCGGACGGTATTCTGCAATGCTTCAAAGAGCTGTAAGACATATTAGGCGAACCTCTCTTAAAATTAACACGGGAGTTGGCGGACCACCCATGCAAGTTAGTTCGTTACGCGTTTGCAGTGTTATTTAGTATCGGATTTCGCATTGAAAACCACTTCAAACACGTTCCCATGTGATTCAATTTTGCCAGGTTGGCCGTTCTCAGTTTCAACCAAATTTTAGTTTCGTACCGCATTATCTAGACACACGCTAGTGTGCCTTGTAGACATCCTATTGTTAAGATTGATTGATTGATGATGATAGAGGCGTCCTCACTAATAGACATGTTTGCGTTAAAGCAACATCCGGTAAGCCTTATAACAGCCACACGCCGATCGCATCCGCGCATTTACCATAGCCAAGGTCAACTGAGACTGTAGCTTCGTACCTCGTAGAGAAGAACGAAGCTCTACTGTCCCAGTTGGCATTGCGCCTAATAGACAAGCCAGCGTGAACGCATAAATTGTGTCGTCAAAAACCGGAATGATTCTTGTATTTTAAAATAACAATTTGTAATTTTCTAGACTAGTGTCCTATAATTTTGCTTCGGCGATCTATTAAAGTAATTAATTTTAATTTTTACTGCCTTAGTCTTTTAGATTTTTGATCTCATAGTAATTAATAGCAAACGAATAAAATTAGTACTGCGCACACACTGACAAAACTTAAAGGTCATTGTAGGCGCGCAAAGCATCATATACGTTCTGGAAGAACGTAAATAAAGTTCCCAAATTGTCAACACAAAATCTCGTAGACGCCACATTTTTAAAACGGATTTTCAGCAAGGGAAAGACTAACGGTAAGTAAATAAACCTTTGGGCCGTACTTGATGTGAAGGATCTAGAAAAATGGCGCTGGGAGGTATATCCCTTTAACGGTCAGCAACTAAAAACATATTTGTCATGTTGAAGATAAGGCCCAATTATAAGGCCGAAATCTCAGTCTCAAATTGTGGAAAATGTATAAGGGGAAGGTGCAGGGATAAAGAAAAAGTAAAATTTCATGGATGAGTGTCCACGAAGGTAGAGAAAGATACATCGATAACGTTGTTTTCATGATAGACACACGCTAGTGTGCCACTGCCAAGTGACAGTAGATCATTCGATTTGATCAGAACCTGATTCAAATCTGAATCTGATTGTTGAAAGATTGATTGTTGGTGATAAAGAAGCGGGCACACAGTGGAGTACATAGTGGAGTACATGGCATATCGATGCAAAGCAATCAGTGGAAACGTGCAGGTAAGAAGAATGAAAATGAAGTGCATATAGAGCAGTGACATTTACCGCCATATTGGCACCAGTATGGGTTTTGGAGGCCATAACTACAAGGTGCACTACATAAAAATGGAGGGAAAAACAACGTAAGCGCGGATTTCTTAGGCTTAAAATAACGCTGTTTTCTCCAACAACAAAAAATCGTGCATTTTAGGTCTAAGAAATCACTCTTCACAGCATCAGCTTCAGTATGACACCTTTCTGTTTCTCTCTGCAGTGCCCCTTGCAGCTAACCCATTAAGGCTCCAGCATAGAGTTATATACAATACTACTACGTCGTGTCACTGCTCTATAGGATGGAGTGAGCAACATATAGGAACGTGCGACGGTTTGTCGTAATGGTAGTTGTAATATTCGGAAAACAAGTGACGGCATGTGCCTGTGAGGGGATTCCAGTAGTAATGTCTGTATGAAATAACCTTTAAGTAGCCTAGATGTAAGTTAGTGGCTGTAGCAGGGCGCATGGCTTGGGGCCGCGGCACGCATATAATAAAATTTTCATCCAGCCTCACTGCCAGACATGTGTCTGTTATCTGTAAGCAACTAAAAGCGTATTTTCTCATGTTGAGGATAAATCCCAATGTGTCCGAAATCTTTCAAACTGTGGAAAATGTAAGGAGACGGTGCATGGATAAGGAAAAACTAAAATTCAAAGGCTGAGTGTCCACCATTCATAGAGAGAAATATGCGTCAATAACGTTGTTTTCATGATACTGTTTATAGGTAGTTAGTTAGCCAGCTACACACAAATGCATGGTGATCTGAACTTTGTACTTATGTTGGTTTGGGGCTTGCAGGGGTTAGGACAAATGCGTGGGAAAAATGTAGGGATGAAGATAAGACGGTGTAACGTTTTTACGTTCTGTCATAAGTTATATCTGTCTATTAAATGTAACCAACTAACAGCATATCTTATCATATCGAGGATAAATCTCAATGCGGCCGTAAACTTTACAAATTGTGGAAAATGTAAGGGGAAGGCACAGGGATAAACAAAACAACTGAAATTGGATGAGCTAATTGAGTGAGCAATTCCAACTTCATTACGTATGATTATCATTAACCTCCGGAGGAGCAACTGAAGGAGGATTCGCTGATTGAGTGAGCAAAGCAAACGAATATCAGCGTTATTAGCCAGTGTGTGCAAAAATGGGATTGAAGAAACTTAAGCGTGTGAAGCATTGACAATAAACCTAATCGTATCAGTTTGACTAATTTAACGGCTAATTTGGCAATGTTAAAATTATTAGTACAGTAGCATCACGAACGCGCAGTTTTTTATCGATAAAGTTTCTCAATCCCGAGTTGCATTCCTCAGCTGAAAAAAATACCGAGCGCTTGCGTGACGTGTTTTTATCAGCTTGGGAATCATGTAACGAGTGGTTGAGAAAATTTATCGATACAATACTTAAACCCACGCTCGAGTTGTATTGGAAATGTGAATGTACCGTATCCTTTATACACCAACTTTAAAATAAAAACTAGAACGTTCACCGCATCATTATTGTTTATAGGAATGGTATCCTCTAAGAATAAAGTAGTTTTCTTTCCCCAATGATCCATCAGAAACTTGCCGAAAGTAACTCAGCATCTTTACTTTCGTGTCGAGGGGTTGTAATTTTGAAGAATAAAATAAAAAAAAAAGACAGTAGTGGTGATCAAGGTTACGGATGCGGTGTCAAAGCTCTATAGAGCAGCGTCAAGTGACGTCATATTGCTACAAGAGAGATAGCTGCAAGGGACACTAGATTGAAATGGTGGGTTAAACAACAGCACTTCTAGTCAAGCCAGTGCTTTAAGAGTGGATTTCGTAGGCTTAAAAAACCGTTGTTTTCTCCAATCCCTTATGCTGCTTAGGTTGTAATTGGAAAATAAAGATTCCACTTGCTTAAAAATGTCAGCAACTACCAACACATCGACAAAAATCGCGCGTTTTAGGCCTAAGAAATGCAGTCGAATAGCATTGGCTTCAGTAAGACGCTCTTCTTTTCCCCCACCAGTGCACCTTGCAGCTAACCCAGTAACTGGCTCCACCATAGAGTTATAAACAATTATACTACGTCGTGTCACTGCCCATATAGTTGAAAAAGAAGCTGATATTTTTGATGGTCGGAAAGGAGACCGTGGCAGAGTCCCTACCAGTCTGAGTCAACAACAGGGTAGTATGAGAGAATACAAAGCTCCTCCAGCAGATATAGAATGTATTATGGCCGGTTTTGGACATTATCTCACTCTCCCCCTGCCATGATCAGAGATTTGCGGATCAGATTGCCGGGTTTACCCCCCCCCCCCTCCCTTTAGGACTTCAAAAATATCTTATTGGTAATGTTCACATCAATTGAGCAATTCATCTACACAAGCAGTTTGATAAGAGAAAAACATAAAAGAACCAAAAAAAAAAAATGAAAATTCCTATCTGTCTTGTACCTACTGGGTTCGTACGGGTCCTTGAAAACCTGGAAATGTTCTGGAAAATGACAATAACATTTTCCAGGCCTGGAAATGTGCTTAGAACACGTGAAAAAAGTCTCAAGTCTTGGAATACTCCTGGATATTCGTGTACCAAAGTCGCGTTTCTATTTCCCACGTTTGAAATCGGTGTGCAGTCTTGCAATGTTGAGACACACAAAACTTTAAAAAAAATATATAAGAAGAATAAAGCATGACACGTGTGTAGGAACACAGCCACCTACAGTAAAGGCCGGATCAGATCAAGGCAAATTAGGCAAGTAAAATCAACCATTGACCTAGAAGGAAGCGCAAGTTTGCTACGTGCTGCCATCTCTACACCAAGCGGCGAAATGTCAAACTAACCGACCAGGGTTCCAAATTCTGTCAACAGATGACGCCACTTGGTAAACTTGCCGCGTCGTTATTTGATTTCACCGTTTTGCGGAGCATTGTGGGAGGCAAAGATGATACGGCCTTTACTGTAGGTGGCTGTGGTAGGAACCATACGTAAAGTCGCTGCAGTAAAATCGGCATTGTGGCAATCGCAGCAGTGTTTCTCATCCTAACCTAGCTTGAATTTGTGAACACCTTTCAGTCATTGCTTTTTATTCTTTTATTTGTCCGTTAATTATTTTTGTGTGGTCCTTGAATTGTCTTTAAAAAAGTCCTGGAAAATGTCGAGTCCGAACCCTGTACCCTAGAGCGGTGGGCACACGTTACATTATGTTCGATACAACAATTTCATTACTGCATCACTATATGATGCATTGCGCGTGTACAATAATCATGACGTTTCATCTCTGTGTGTACATCTACTAATTTTCTAATAATAACCATGAAATCTAAAATCTAATAGACTAATGCGGTAAAAATTAAAATTAATTATTCCAATAGATCGCCGAAGCAAAATTATAAGACACTAGCCTAGAATATTATAAATTGTGATTTTAAAATACGAGAATCATTCCGGTTTGTGACGACACAACGTTGACTTGATTCTGTCTCGTGTACTATTTCCAAGACGCCATTTTTACTGGGAATATTCCTAAATCATTGCCGACAGATGGAGCTATTATAGATGGAAGCAAGCGTGGCCATATGTAGCATTTTTAACGCTATTATAAATTCCGCATTTTCTGTAATTAAAGAGTAGGCTATTCAATTTTTTAATACACTAATAATTTTTTTTCAACAACGGCAGTAGTAGGCTACATAATTATTCATCCGTATCGTCATCAACGTCAGCTGTGTCATTTGCGCTAAATAAGTGGTGCGCCATCAACGTCAAAACCAAGCGAACAACACACCTACATTCCGACTTCCATATTCAATCAAGTTTTGACGGCTATTGAAGCTCCATGTCGTTTAGGAAACCTCGAACGTGAACACGAAAACGCCAACCATCCTACCAACATAACTTGCGGCTGATTCCAGTGTGCGACAATATAGCCTTCTTACAATTCGTTTTTTTCTCATATTAAAGGGATATACCTCCCAGCGCCATTTTTCTCGATCCACCACATCAAGTATATACGGCCCCAAAGGTCTATTTACTTACCGTTAGTCTTTCCCTTCCTAAAAAACCGTTTTAAAATGTGGCGTCTAGGAGATTTTCTGTTGAATATTGTTAACTATACTTAAGAACGACCCGTAACTATATGATGCATTGTGCGCGTACAGTAATCATGACGTTTCATCTCTGTGTGTACATCTACTAATTTTCTAAACCATGAGCTCTAAAATCTAATAGACTAATGCGGTAAAAATTAAAATTAATTATTCCAATAGATCGCGGAAGCAAAATTATAAGACACTAGCCTAGAAAATTATAAATTGTGATTTTAAAATACGAGAATCATTCCGGTTTGTGACGACACAATTGTTGACTTGATTCTGTCTCGTGTATTATTCACAAACCCAACCGAGACAGCAGCTATGCGAGGAACGCAGCTACCACCCCAGCTGACCTTGGTGCTGTAATTGCTCGGATGACGATCTGCGCGTAGCTGTAAATTGGCACGCGGAATGTTATAAGCCAGGTCGGGGTCCCTTTAAAGAGGCACTGTCACTGATTGGAAGTATGCAGATTCTGGCAACATATTGCGCTATCTGTAGTTCTATCTAGCACCGGTTGCAACTGGACTAGAAACAATGCATTCCGAACCTTCGCAATCTGCAGTCCTTCAGAAGCTTCGCCGACGCAGGTGACGCCAACGTGGCGGAGCTAACTTCCTATTCTCGTCTAAGTGAGATTCGCGAGAGGCCAATCCTACAATCTATTTATTTATTTAGTGTATTTACAAAATTGTTGTAACGCCCTATAAAGAGCATTACAGCAATTTCAGAATAAAACAACAATTTAAAAAAAACATGGCCGGTATCTGGTGCGCACAGTTCTCGCATCTGCTCTCGCCATAATGAGATTCGTGAGAAACTCGTCTATCGCTCCTGTCGCAATCACTCTTGTATTACGCGACAAGGCAATCCATATAGGCAGATAGGTTTCTATAAATGTGAAAACGCTGTGTATATCTTAAAAGCGGATGCCAACATCAATTTATAAGATCGAACAGCTATTGGATAATTAGTTCAAAGTTTTGTCTGTACTAGGATAAATTTTGCAAAGAGTATCGCAGTTTAACTGTAGCTACGCGTGTTTTGCCCTAATCGTCGAATTTAAGTTACTGCGACTGAATTTGCCCACCATGTTTAGCCGTAATGACGGTTGCCATCCCATAATCTCAAAGCGGAAGTATTACAGATAGGTGCGCCCTAAATCGTGAATCAGCTTGTCCGGCAAGCGCAGTTTACCATATCGTCCTAGCTAGCACTTGCTTGGATCAAACGAAGGAATGCACAACGCTATTTCTTTTAAAGGGACATAAATCCTTTCGGTATGTCGTGCGACCCGTTGAGAATAGCGTTGGCATCATTTACACAGGTTAGATAGATTTCATGTCTCAAAATCATCTCGCACGAAAGAAAAAACAAGAAAATGACTGTGTTGGCAAATTTTCATACGTTTGAACAGTTACTAATGTCGCAAAACTGAGTCATCCAGGAAATCCAGCAGGGACGCATGTGCTTTTAACGAAACAAACAAGCCACATGCCTGCTTAATTGTTGAGTGAAAATTGGACACGTCCTCATGCACTCGCAAACAAGCTGTAAAGGTTAACAATACCACTGCTGTTAGTGGCGTCACGGTATTTTCGCACGATTTTCAATCGGTGTTACTGCCACTTTTTTCTTTAAAACAAAACAAAGCGGCTAGAGCGACTACCTAGTCGCATCCGGTCTTCTGTAAAGTTCTGCCACTACCAATGGTGAGGCGCACACCTCTATCACGCATTGCAACAGCTTTCTCTATTATATAATCCAACAGCAGTAACCATCAGAACTGCCGGTTAAAAATGTTAGGTTTTAAGCTTATTTCAGATTTTAGGTGTATTTGTCAACTTTTAGGCCTAATTCTTACTTGGAGCTTTAATTTTGTAAGTAGCAGCTAACGGGGATTTGATTTGTATAGTACGCATAGTCATTTTTGCAACACGGCGCGCCTTGGGGCACACTGAGTTACAGTGTTAAACGTAACGCGCAACGTAGCCTATATAGATCAGTGGTAGTAGGGACGTGACGGGAGACACGCTGTTGTAGCCAGAAACTACTCGTAGCAACTTGATGTTGCCGTGGTAACGTGATTTTAGGCATAATTTTCCTTTTTTAGGCCTAATTTTTTAAAATACAGTTTTAATTTCGTAAGTAGCAGATAGGCCTAATGGAGAATCTGGTTCTATGGTAAGCCCATTCATTCATGCAAAAATGCGACGAGACTATTTTAAACGAAGCTAAAATGCTTTTGTTTTTATGGCTGCAGTGTTATCTTTAGGATATCAATTCGACGATCAAATGTTAATATTTAATTTAATTAGGTCGAAGAAATCTATTAGCTATATAGAGGCACGATGTTTTAATTTGCCATGTTATTTAACTAACTTTTGACACTGAATCGAACGTTGTAAACAGTGGTCGTCAATTTCTGGAACCGTTGCGAAGTTGAAAATAGCGACGGATGGACAAAGTCGTTGCAATAGTCTTCTCAGCCGGTACGGCTGTACAGAAGACTAAAAACAGTAATTTTTTTGGTAGTAATTTTTTATTGCCTGTTTAATGCCACGTAACAATTTTCTGATTTCTCCATGGCCATAATGGTTTTGAACTCTACAGCCGCCCGAGCTATCGACAACCAATGAAGCTACTTTGATTCCAACCAAAAGGCAGTTAGATTTTATAGTATTGCAAATCTTATAAAAACGATTTCTCGTTGCAATGGTTAACATTTTGCATTAGCTGAGTCTTTCTTGGAATTTTTAATTACCATACTTCATTATCCTTCCGTCAACCACCTGTCCAATCGTCCCCCCCCCCCCCCGCTTCTCCCCGGCACATGAAGAATTTTTTGTTTCATCAACGAAAGGCTTTTATTTTGAAAGAATAAATGCAAGTTGTGAAACTCACAATAAAAACTAACGAAAACAAAAAAAAACATAATTAACATAAGAGCTTCATTACTGGGCCGATCGGAGCATTCGGATAACCTTGAACTCACGTGATGGACACGTGGAGTGATTATATTTCAGTCGTACCGGTTCCAGGCGGCAACAACTTTAAACAAAAAAACATTTATTTGATACATCGTTAGGCTAAATGATTTTTTTTTTACATGTATAAAGGGCGTTTTACCTTTAAAATTATATTGCAACACCATATTGTAATATTTCGTAATAGTAGGCATTTTAATGACGAAAATTCACGTGGGCCATCGTTGAATCCGGCAAGTTAGCACTCAGCTATCCTGACAGTCAAGGTACCGCTAGTGCGTTAACGGCCGAGGGCAGTTCGACAAAAATAAAAGTCTTTTCAGAGATTTGTAAATTTGTAAATCTTCCAACCGACTTACGGAGATTTACGGATTTACTGGGATGTAAATATTTTACAAAAGATTTACATAATTTTTTTGCAAGATTTACACGGATTTGTAGAAGATTTAAAGATTTACATAAAGTTTTGCAGATTGACAGATTTTCAGATTTGCTGAGATTTAAAGATTTACAAAAGATTTAAGTAAGATTTAACGATTTACATGAAATTTGTAAGATTCGCAAGGATTTAAAGATTTAACAGATTTGCAGATTTGCTGGAATTTAAAGATTTACTAAAGATTTACGTGAGGTTTAATGATTTACAAGTAGTTTTGCAAGATTTAAGACGGATTTGCAGACGATTTAAAGATTTACGTAAAAGTTTTGCAGATTTACTGATTTGAAGATTTACATGGAAGATTGGCTGAAATTTAATGATTTACAAAAGATTAAATAATTTTATGCCACATTTACGTAACATACAAGATTTGCACTAGATTTACAAGATCTGCTATGGATTTATAAGATTTGTACAAGATTTGAATGATTTACACAAGATTTACAGATTTACAAGATTTACACAAGATTTGCAACGGAAATCTAAATCCTGGGTGTACGGGATTTCTAGCTTTGTCGAACCTCTCGGTTGGCGGCTCAGTTCAAATACCCGTGTTCAATTCCCGGGCTACTTATGGCACGTGAATTTTTTGTCATATTTTAAACGAAGCTAAAATGCTTTTGTTTTTACGGCTGCAGTGTTATCCTTAGGATATCAATTCGACGATCAAATGTTAATATTTAATTTAATTAGGTCGAAGAAGGCTATTAGCTATAAGGAAGCAACGATGTTTTAATTTGCCATGTTATTTAACTAACTTTTGACACTGAATCGAACGTTGTAAACAGTGGTCGTCAATTTCTGGTACCGTTTCGAAGTTGAAAAAAGCGACGGACGGACGGTCATCCCCAGTAGTTCAGTGTTGGCTCCACAGTTTCTTTGTTGAAACCACTTTTTGCAACGAGTGAGGAACACAATGGAACACCAACATTGTGAACTGCCAAGTTTTGCTACTAATAATTTGCTGCTTTTAATTTCGCTTTTTTAAGCCCATTCAACTAGCAGTTTTTTCTCTTTGTTAGTATCGGTAAAAACAGTTCAAAAGCGGAATGCACGAACTTTTACATCTCGCCGAATGCGAAAATCGTGAACCTTCTCCCTTGTCTCATGCAGGCAAGAAATCGCGAACTTTTCCCATATGGCACACCAAGTACGAAAACACAAACTGCTTGCATCTCACGCATAAGAACCTCACGAATTTTGTGATTGTATAACGCACGTAAGAAAACACGAACGATAAAACGACAAACCGCTCAAGCAAGCAGCCCCCCCCCCCCCCACATTCAAGTTAGGGGCCTGGGACTAACTACAACAGCGGGCCCCCCCTCCCCCGACTGAAATCTTAAAAAAAAAAGGTTACACTATGTTATAATACTCGGCGACCACAATTGGTTCATTCATTAACCTGGGCTGTTTACTTTTGAAAACTTCTCTGCCTAACAAGCTGACAGGCTTGCACTACAGTGCTCCTGCTCCGTGGCCGTTGCCATTGTTGTTTGTTAGGAGTATTAAAAAAAAATCACAATACGCACAAATCGAGTACATTACTCAGTCATCAAACCTCACAATTGCGAAAAAAAATTTTTTGGCCATGCGGGCCCCTCGAGTGACCGGGCCTGGGCACAGTGGGTCCACCCGTCCTCCCCCCCCCCCCCCCCCCCGTTGTGGGGGCCCTGCACGCAAGTCGCACACGCACAAAACTTGCTCAAAGTTACTACATTTGATTTGTGAAAATGACAGGGGGTTCCCATCAACCTGGAAAACCTGGAAAACTCAGGGAATTTCAACTATATTTAAAACTCTTGGAATTCTGTTTTCTTTTTTTTAAATACCTGGAAAACTCGGGGAAAAAGAAACAATTATTAAAGGTAATGAATAAGCCTAAAAATGCATAAAAACTTATTGCATTAACATGATGCTTTAAAAAATGTTGTCCTGCACGATGTGCGCCCTATACACTGGTCAAATGTGTGCAACAAAATCCATTCTAAAACTATGGTTAATACCCTTTCAATTGACCTCAACTACTGTGCAAAACCTGGAAAATTCACGGAAATTTAATTCACTGTTTTGTTGGGAACCCTGTGACACTTCAAAGTGGAAAACTGCTTGTTATTTCTAAGCTCATTTCTAAGCTTATTTCTAAGTTAGTTTCTAAGTTATTTCTAAGCTTGTTATTTCCAAGCTCCATTTAGAAATAAAAATAGTAATAGGAATCTTAATAATAATAGTACACGTAATAATAATAATAATAATAATAATAATATCTATACAGGCTTTACAGTACAGATAAAAAAAAACGAACTAAAAAATATTAAAGATTTCCACAAATCGTGGATAACGATTTTATTGAACGTGGTCGTTTTGAGTGGTGGGGTTGATGAGGGGGAAAAAGGAAACATGTATTAAAGTTCAGTACTATTTTTACTGTATAATCAGAGTGGTGTTAAAAAATTCACGATAAAATTCCCTGAATTTCCAGGTTTTTCCAGACCAAAACCTCGAATAACAGTCCCATCGCTTTGGCACGTCAAAAATTGCACTGCCCCTAACCGGTACTGGTAACAATTTTCACTAATAATTCGTTCCACCAACCCAACGGAAATGTAGTCGTACGTCTAGGCACTCAGCCAGAAGAATGCAACAGAGCGTGGCGAAATCAAACACAGCACGGGATATTGCAACTATTAGCATCCTCAACGGCAAGCCTGTTTACTACCGTAGGCAATGGAAAAGGAGTGTTGGCAGGAAGGAGAGAAGAGAAAAATGCATCGCGAACTCTCGCAGCAAGCAGTCGATTCGTGCTAAAACGCACGCGCATATACTCTGGTTTTTAAAGAAGTATCGCCTTACCAGATTTTTTTATAGGAAAAAATATACAAAATATAGAAATTCCCGATCTTCAGTATGTGTTTAACAAATTCTCTGATTTTTTCCCCCTGACTTTTCCAGACTTGAGAAATTCTCTGAAATTTGCGGGTTTTTCCCTGTTTTCCAGATAGATCCCCCCCCGCCCCACCTCACAGTCTGACTGTAAGGTTTGGCCGTATCTCCATTCGAACACCTAATGACAGTTATTAAGTAATTATCAGCAATTATGGGTCATTACCCCGTTCGACAAGTAAGAACTTTTGGAAACATTTGCCAGCCTTCGAACACCGTAAGAAGCAACAACTTTCCACGACCGTGGACTGACGTTCCATTCTATGCAACTTGTAACTTGGCTTTTGGCGGGAAGCTTGCTATAGAATGGAAAGAACGTTTTACCGCCAGAGACGCTCACAAAAGGTAGCTACAAGCGCAGAGATGCTCTTTGTCGTTTTGTAGGACAAATTCAAGTTGATCGATGTCACGTTGTAAATAATTCTTGTTGTAAATTTTGCTGAAGGAGACGGAGTAAATAGGATTATTTTGTTTGCAAGCGGTGAGTCGACCCATTGAATTTATATGACATATAAGTCCAAAAGGCAACGTAAATAGGTTTGCATCCGTATTTATTTAACCCAGTTCGAGCCCATTGGGAAACAGGTTTCCCCTGTTTACCAGGTAGAACGCCACCAATTTATAGACAGGGTCGGAATGGGTTAGTTTTTGAATCTGCACGGCACGAGCGGGAACGTCGGTCCTTTTAAAAGTGTGGAAATTACGTAAGCTAACACGTTTTTGGGGGATGGGGGGGGGGGGGGGGGGGAGGAATAGAGGCTTTAAAGCGCTGTCATGGTAACCTTGTTTAGCAAGGTAAATAATACACTTCATTCGACAAATTCATTACATTTTTCATTGCAAATGGGCGACCGTATATGTGGGTGCAAACTAATCCCGTTGCATTTTTATCAATTCCTGGTAACAATTTATCAATTCCTGTTTTTTACGAGTTTCTCACCTGTGGGTGGGTGTGGGGGGGGGGGGGAGGGTGAAGCAATTTGGATACAACCTGTCATTCTGAGGGAAAAAAAATAAAAATAGATACTGAATGAGATAGATCTCCATTCCATGCAAAATAAGTCAAAATATAAAGTAGTGTGGTCCCAGTTTGCATGCTCAAAATCGCATAATGGATGACAAAAAATCTTGTCCCGATTTTAATGTTCGTCTGGATTGACACAGGGTTAACTAAAAATTAGAAAAAAAATTGGATTTTGGATTGGATTGGAAAGTGCTTGCGAACGATCATGGCAGGCATGGCATGCTATTTTGCACATTTAAAAAGGTGCTACAGAAGGTCGTATGAAACATGTAATTCAACAGGACGGAAAGCCAAATGGGCTCGAGAAAAGGGTTAAATAAATACGGATGCAAACCTATTTACGTTGCCTTTTGGACTTATATGTCAGACTGCCTGAGCGGGTAATTGAACCCACGACCTTTGAAACCAAATGGCTCAGCAGTATAGGACCTCGACATTTGGTCTCAAAGATTGTGGGTTCAGTTCCCGCTCAGGCAAGTCTGACATTAAGTCCAAAAGGCAACGTAAATAGGTTTGGGTCTGTATTTATTGTAAACATGTAAGGAAGGATATCAGAACTCTGAAGGAGTAATTTGTTATATTGTAAATGGTGTCACTAACGTTTTTTCCGTTATAAAGCACCTTTTGAAATATCAACACCCTTAAAAGCATCTCTTTTCCGAAAACAACCTACCAAAAGTGGGAGTTTTTCCACCAAGAGAACCTGAGAAGCGTTAATGAATCATCCTCAGTCAGGGACGGGCACACATGAGATGGACCGGGTGGGGGGGGGGGGGGGTTCTAGCTCCTGCCTTCATGGCAAAGTGCGTCTTTTTTCTGAAAAAGTGTCCTTTTTCGGTGGAGCGGTGGTGTAAAAGAGTCTAAAAAATGCAAAAAAAGGACAATAATGGCTAAAAAGGGGTGCAAACCAAAGAGGGGCAGAAATAGTTAAAGTCTCATAAAAGGTGGGTAAAAAGAGGTTTATAACATCAAAAAAAAAAGGTCCTCATCAAAAAGTTTGCTCCTGCACTCTCGGGAGCCCCCCCCCCCCCCCCTCCCCCGTTCTCAGTGGTACTCGACAGCAACCTACACTTTTTGATCTCCAAGATAAACCAGATCTCTCGTTCCATCGGTGGCCGGAAAAAAAGTGTAGGTTTCTTCACCTACAAAGTCCGTCAAGTCCGTGCTTCTCTTGAAAAGTCCGTGGGAAAAAATTACCGTGAAGAAAAGGTTCGCGGGAAAAAGGTCCAGGGGAAAAAGGTCCGAAGATAATAAGGCCCGGGGACCTTTCTGTTGAGAAAAACAGATTTTTTTGTGCTGCTGTTTTTTTTATTATTTATTTTTTATTAAGAAGGCCTTGGCTCGAATTTTGTCAGGCAGGCAAAGGAGTTTCACTAGGAAAAGTTTTTTTTTTTCAACTTTTTCCCTTCGGCTTTTTGTCCTCGGACCTTTTTTCTTCTGGACCTTTTTATGCATATGCATTCCCGGACCTTTTGTCCTAGATTCTTGCCATCAACCGACATAATCACAACCAACTCTGCGCTATTTTTAAATAGCATCACTACGCCTATCTATTTTCTACGAAAGCTATCGTGCAGACAGGAAGACTGACACGTCGTCTGCTACATGACGCCTGCGTACCTTGAGAAAAGCCCTACCAAAAGTTCCACGAAAAAAAAAAGTAGGCTATTCGTTTACTTATTATATCACAACTACCTACTTACTTCAGTTCTTAGTCATTCCATCCTGCACGCATTCGGTTTCTCAGATCCAACTTTTCTCCCTTTGTTGTAGCCAGTTTCCGCCGGCGACAACAGGGCGCCACAAGTAATATTATTACTATTTTTCTTCGCTCTGTTCCTTTTAGCCTGTCGACTTGAAATTGCTTTGCGGCACAATAGTCCTGCGTTGTGTAAGTTGTTGGTTCAAAAGCCAACTCATTACATACTTGGAGCTGTAACACGCGGTTTCCTTGTGGAAGAGAACAGCTTTGCTTTCAAGTCTAGAAATCTGCATATCTTCGACACGCCGATGGTGGAAAGTTCTTGCACTCGCCGCAGTTTACATGACTGTCACACTAGTGGCGCTGAGTGTCTTGTGTCGTTGTGAGTGACAGTGTTAGTGTTATTTATAGGATGCCCGTATTTTGACGTTGTTATCTTCGATTTTTCTTTGCTTTGACAATATTTCGTTTGAGAGGCGTGGTTGAGTTTTAATTCACTGATTACTGGTTGACGGCCGATCAAGTTCTTTGATGAATTACCAAAGATACTAGCCTTGTTGTGTACGCATGTCTCGGTCGACCGGGAGTACTCCGTCAATGACGTTGGAAGTTAATCTGAAAATTTTAATTTTTGATCTGGAATTTGTTGGTTATCCCGTTTGTTTGACTGCGAGGGCGTACGCCGGGTCCAAGGTAAGCTAACTTTTTCGTACCTGTCTCGTTTTGCTAAAATTTAATAATAAACCGATTTGGACTGGTACCACGCATTTGGTAAAGGATTTTTGGAATGTTGATAGGCTGTTGGTAATGTTATATGTTGGTATAATAGAAACAGACGTAATTGTTTATATTTTTTCTTCTTTTTTCATTAATCTATGCAAGCTATACATTCTGTAATTTGAAAATAAAGGCCCAGTGATCTGGACGCAAAATGGAATTCGGTGTTAATAAAAATTTGTCCAAATACTGGCAAGTTGTTGAAAAAGCTTTAGAAAATGTTTAGACTTAAAAATGGGGACGAGTGTCAGAATGACAAAAGCCTAAACATACACAGAGTTTATCAAAATGTTTCTCGCAGTGTAGAAGTTTCATGTTAACTGGATGGTTGATTGTGTTTGGAATTGCTAAGGATTCAAACATTCTAGACTAATTTTGATCAGTCTTTACGTCACTTCCTATAGTTTATAGTAAACTTCAGCACTTATTGAAGATAAACTTTGTTTAAATAAGTTGTCGATCGTGCCTAGATGAAATGAACGTGTTCCTTTTTATCAAGTTCTTCCAAAAATTTCTGAATAGCACCAAATTTTTCGTACTCAAAATTGAATTTCGAATCCAAAAAACGGGTCCTAACCTCGAAAAAATTTACAATGTTCGTTTTTTTCATGGGCAACCTTGTTTAATAGGGATGGGATTTAAGTTATGGTATGAAATAACAATGATAATAGGTCGACCCGGGCTCTTTAAATCAATGGCTTTTCCGCTTCCGCCGTCTGCTGACTCTTCATAGGTTTCAGATCTGTTTGAACGTAATCCTGTTCGCTTGCTGAGGTTTCTGAGTGGGGTGGATGTGTCACATGCATTGCGTTTAGACCATCTTTGTATTACGTTATGATGAAGAGAATGACACTGCGAAAAAGACAAACAAACAAACAACGGTCATATCGTCCAGACTTTCACTGCAGTTCCCTGACGCTACGACGGGTGTTCGATCATTTATGCTAGATGTTTTTTTGTATCGAAATTCAACGAGTTCTATAGGTATCGTACTGTAGCCGCGAACACGAACCAGTTCACACTTAAAGGCACATTCCGCTTGCCTTATAACATTCCACCTGCCTTATAACAGCCACGCGCAGATCGCCTCCACGCATGTTACCATCGCCACGGTCAACTGAAATAGTAGCTGCGTTCCTCGTAGCAAGGAACGCAGCTATACTATCTCAGTTGGCTTTGGGAATAGTATACGAAACAGCATCAAGTTAAAGATTGTGTCGTCATAAACCGGAATCATTTTCGTATTCTAACATAATAATAATATGTTATAATTTTTTAGGCTAGTATATTATAATTTGTCTTCGGCGATCTATTGGCATAATTAATTTTAATTTTTACAGCATGAGTCTTTTAGTGTTTTGATCTCATAGTAATTATTAGCAAACGAGTAAAATGAGTACATGCACACATACAGATTAAACTTCAAGGTTATTGTAGGCGCGCAAAGGATCATATACGTGCAGGATACAGTAAATATAGTTCCCCAATATTCAACAGAAAATCACGCAGACGCCACATTTCAAAACGGATTTTTAGAAAGGGAAAGACTGACGGTAAGTAAATAGACCTTTCGGGCCGTACTTGATGTGGAGGATCGAGAAAATGGCGCTGGGAAGGAATGTACCTTTAGCTTCTGAATTTAATGACTACTATCCGGACTGTCTTCTAAATCCACCTAAAATGAATTTTGCGGCGCATTAAAGGGTTGAAATAACTAAACTTGCGTCGCAGCATCTGGGGATGTGCAGTATAAGAGTACGAGGTTCGATCACTTGATTATGAAGGCTAAATTCGTTTTAGGCGTCGGCTAAATAACGTGCAGAAGGAAGTTACGGTCGTTTTACACCATTCTAATACTCTAATAGTAATGTGCAAGGGAAACTTTCAAACCTGCACTGATTTCAACTCTTACGCTATCATTTTTACTTACAATTCATTAGACAAAAGATTCGACAGCTACACTAGTGTGAACGTCAAAGCCCGCTAAGTCAATTTCGAGTTACTTACCTTTAAAAGGACATTCCTCCCAGCGCCATTTTTCTCGATCCTCCACATCAAGTACGGCCCCAAAGTTTTATTTACTTACCGTTAACCAATCCCTAACTAAATATCCGTTTTAAAACGTGGCGTCGACTGAGATTTTCTGTTGAATATTGGCAACTTTATTTACTGTGCCCCGCACGTATACGATCCTTTGCGCGCCTGTAATAATCATGACGTTTTATTATTTCCGGTTGTGACGACACGGTTTTAGTCTTCCGTACAGCCGTATCAGCTGAGAAGACTATTGCAACGACTTTGTCCGTCCGTCGCTTTTTTAAACTTCGCAACGGTACCAGATATTGACGACCATTGTTTACAACTTTAGATTCAGTGTGAGAAGCTAGTTAAATAACATGGCAAATTAAAACATCGTTATCTCCTTATAGCTAATAGACTTCTTCGACGTAACTAAATTAAATAATAACATTTCATCGTCGAATTGAAATCGTAAGGATTTGTGTTAACGCAGCCGTAAAAACAAAAAACATTTTAGCTTCGTTTAAAGGCACATAACTCCCTCCGGTATATTTTAACAGTTTCACTCGATACATTACCGGAAATAGTTTTATATAAACTGATTTACCTTTCATTTGCTGGTCTAAGGGTACGATGCAGATGTCAGTAGTGGCGCGTGAATGTTATTAGGCTTGTTTTAAACGGCTCGGTCCGAGCGGTATATAACTCCCGCCACATCGCTGGCAAGCCGGTGCCCTGGAGGAAGGATAATTAATCCTTCGCTCAAGTTTGCGACTTGGTCGTACGATGTGTCACGTTGCAGCGGCCCCGAAATGAGTATGACTAGTGTCGTATAGCAATGCGCGCTGCGGTCGTTTGAACTATATTTTAGCGTAGGTGACGCAGAGTAAAGCGGCCAGAACTGAGGGATTTATGTGCCTTTAATAGAGTCTTGTCGCATTGTTGCATGAATAAATAGGCTTACGGTCGAACCAAATTCTTCATTATGCCTCTGCTACTTACGAAACTAAAACTGCCGTTAAAAAAAATTAGGCCTAAAAAATGAAAATTAGGTCTAACATCACGTTACCATGTCAACGTCAAGTTGATACGAGTCGCTGCTGGCTTTCTCAACAGTTTCTCTCCTGTCCCTTCCCTACTACCACTGATCTATATAGGCTACGTTGCGCATTACGTTGTAACACTAACTGTGTGCCCAGAGGCGTACCGTGTTGCAAAAATGAATATGCTTACTGTACAACTTCTATATACGAAATTAAAATAGCAGGTAATAATTAGGCCTAAAAGCTGACAATTACGCCTAAAATGTAAAATAAACTTAAAAGCTAACACATTTTGAACGGGCAATTCTGATGGTTACTTCTTTTAGATTATATAATAGAGATAGCTGTTGCAATGCGTGATAGAAAAGTGTGCCTCACTATTGGACCAGTGGCTATTGGACCAGGTAGTGGCAGAACTGTACAGAAGACCAGATGCGACTAGGTAGCCGCTTGTTTGAGTCAATGCCGTCGCGTGGCCCGCAATTTGTGTGCTAGGCCAGACGTCGTTCACATGTTCACGAGAAGACGAGGACGGAAGTGACGTTGTAGAATTACTACGTCGAATCTCGCGACGGAAGCGCGCAGACACATGAGTACGCGTGGCTGTTATAAAGCAAGCCGGATGTTGCTTTAACTTTATTAATGGATTCCAAATCACCCTTGACGGGCATTACATCAAATACGAACATACATGTAACGATTGCATGCATAAACACGATTAACATCCGGTATAAGGAAAACCAACCATGACAATCATTTGTAAATAACATAAGACATTAACATCGAAAACCAAATATAGAATACACAGAAACTACACAATATATATACATGTCACTGTGACTCTGCAATATGCAGTAAATCACACAATTATCTTGCCAAATAAAACATGCCATCTTTAACACGACAATAGTATAACCATGCCAACTAATAAATCAATTTAACCATAACAAACCACTAAATAACCAACCGTATCCTATGAACCATGGCATACAAACTATGACAAACAGTGCACTTACAAAAACTTGTTACTGTGAATAAACCCTGTTTCACCCATAATCCCAACCCTGTTTCAGCCATAAACTGTTGGCCTTTGTAAGTAATGAAAGAGCAAAATCATGCCAATAATTTCCACGCAAATACTTATAGTGGCACTACCGCCGATTGAAAAGCGAACTAAAATACCATGGCGCCATCTAGTAGCAGTGATATCGTTAACCTTTACAGCTCGCTCCCATAAGCACGACGACGTATCAAATTTTCACTTGATAATTAGGGCCCCCACGCACTAGGCTGCCAAGTCGTGCGGCCACTGGTCTTCGCGGCCAAAAAATACGACGACGTAACGTCGCGGCCATGTCCGTTTTCCCTTGATTATTCGCGATCACGTGCTGAAAAATGAATGCGGAGGAAGCTTTGTCGCCATGTGGTCACCTGCACCCGCCCAGGAGCCCAGTGGCCGCTGCGACACATACCATAAGCATTCTCATTGGCCGCAGCGACCTGGTCGCGCGACTTGGCCGCCTAGTGCGCGGGGGCCTTTAAGGAGGCTCGTGGCTTGCGTGTTTCGTTAAAATAAATGCCTCTGTGCATTCCTTCGCTTGATGCAAGCAAGTGCTAGATAGTACTAGATAGCGCTAGATGTTGCCCAATTCTGCAGACTTTCAATCGGTGATAGTGCCACTTTAAACAAGACGTGGTTACCTCTCAACACGGCTGGATGAACTAGCGTAAATAAGAACTAACTGCTCAGTATTTTTCCACATATCCTTCGTGAGCCAAGATCTTAATGAAGATGGCTGCCAATGTAGATTGACCATAATTCACTCCATGTCCGAAAACCCCGGGATTTTTCAGTCAACACACCAATAAAGATTATCGAACAATTATTAAATTGTCAAAGGGTTCAAAGGGTTTTAGCGAGCGTCAACTACTTCCGGTCATCAGGGTCCCCCACATCAAATTTCGGGACTGGGAATAACTCCAACAGCACCCCCCCCCCCCCTCCCGACAGAATCGAAAAAACGTTACAGTATGCTGGTGGGTTGGAGTTTGGGAGAGTAAGGGCAAAATGTTGGGCCCGTCTTCAACAAATAAACAATTTGGGGTGCAAAGTGGCTGCAATTCAGACCAAACTATACTCAATTTTGTCCCATTTGGGCCCCCTGACTCATGAATTTTGGGCCCCCTGACTCCTGGACCCGAATAATAACTCGTAATTGGGGGGGGGGGGAATACCTTGTGTGTCCGGGCCAAAGGTACCATGGGTCCAGCTGACCCCCCTCCTTCCCCCATTGTGGGGGCCTGCTGGTCATCGGCCGGACGAATTGTGTAAAGGGTTCGAAGGGTTTTAGCGAGGCTACCACTTCTGGCCGACGAATTGTAAATGTTATCCAACAATTTTCCTATCGCTGTATAGTTCTAGATAGAGTAGATTCTGAACAATGTTTCTCGGCCGTTTATTTTTTTTATGTCCACTATAGGTGATATCAAGTCAGATATCGCAAAAGTACGATATTAACGCACTTGAAATGCGTGAGTCTACTGTAACGTCATTGCTTAAAGGAATTCCGTGATGCCAATGAACAAATATAAAACACGCGGCAACAACAATACCTAAAATATGCAAATCAACTAGCTTTAGAATGCTTACACTCTGTAAGCTTGTGGACGACAACGAGAACCACACGGCGGTGGGATAAACCGGATATATCGCATGAAATCTCGTGCGTTCTGCCAGCTATGACGCTAATTTGAGGAATATCCAGACCAGATATAACAATGGTTAAGCGATGCTTCACCGATTATTGAACAATGGCCACTAAAGTAACTGGCCCGCTCTACAAAGATGTTAAAGGGGTAGACAAAATGGCCGCCACGTCTGGTTAATTTCGTCGAGGTCTGTTCTTCGAGGTAGCAACTTTATACCGTGCGACGCGACATCTATTGGCGGCTAGTGGCGGTTTTCGAAATAATAATTTAAAATTTTTACGTAGATTTTGGTAGCAAATTTTTTATTATTTATAAGAGTATTTTTACATGGTGTTTAAAAATATCACTCAGCCACAGTTAAGCTATTTCACTGTGTTTGCAAAAAAAAAAAAGAAACACGGGGGGCATTTTGTTTTTTAATGCATACTACTAGAAATAACTACTGCAACGAATGACGAATTAATGCATGTAGGTTTTGAGTGGGTCAGGCAAGCTGTCTGTCTGCTTCGAGCTAGCAGTTCGTGTGTCTAATCGTTTCGAAAATACGGTAATTTAAAAACTGAAATTTTTTCTTCTGCAAGCTCGGAATTCTGGGGCCCTCGTTTGAGCGGGGCCCCCCTGCCTTGCGGGGGCTGCGGGGGCTACACATACGGCCCTGCGCGACACACTAGCGTGTGTCTAGATAGAGCAGTGACATTTGCCGCCATATTGGCACCAGCTTGGCACCAGTATGGGTTTTGGAGGGCATAACTACAAGGTGCACTACATAAAATGGAGGGAAAAACAACGGAAAAGCGGATTTCTTAGGCTTAAAATAACGTTGTTTTCTCCAACAACAAAAATCGCGCGTTTTAGGTCTAAGAAATCACTCTTCACATCATCGGCTTCAGTATGACTCCCTTCTGTTTCTCTCTGCAGTGCCCCTTGCAGCTAACCCATTAAGGCTCCAGCATAGAGTTATATACAATAATACTACGTCGTGTCACTGCTCTATATTTCAAAGGAATTTGCAGCGGGCCTGAACTGCTTCCGGTCATCTGCCCGACGAAGTCCTAAGGCCCTGAACTTAACGCATTCCTACAACAACGCAAATTCAGCCCAATTGTTGCGTGGTAGCATTTCAAACCTCATTATTTTACCAGGTTTTCCAGACCAATTCTGACATTTTCCCTTGTTTTTTTTTGGTCGAAAGAACAGGACGGGACTATAACAACGTAGAAACAACATTTATAGAAACAACATTTTTTTCCACATTTCACTCAAATCGCAATGACTACACCGCATCGCTATGCTAAATTAAAAACTGCACTCCCCTAACTAGGACTGGTAAAAATAGGATTGCCGTAATCCTAACAAAAATACAGATGCACTTCAGGCCCGATGCACACCTGCGTTTTTTCAGCGTGCGTTGACGTTAGCAATCAATGCACACATGACCGTGAAAGTAACGTCAGTACGCATTCGGTCGCAACCCAGTTTCTACCCTCGTGTACAAAGAATTACATTTTGAAACCAATTAGATGATATTGCTTTTTTTCGCCTAGCTCGTGTGCAAAAAATATATTTTCAAACCAATGCGACGATATTTGGTACATTCATATACTGCTTTAAGACGTACCAGGGGAATATATTGTACATCCTTTGCAGATTAACTAAAAAATTCGGATAAGTTCTTTAATTACTTCCCAACGAGTCTTCAGTCATTTCTGCAGCAACATTTAGTATTTCAGGATAGTTCTTTACTCCCCCAATAAACAATTCCATGTCTATTTCTTCGAAATTGAACGCCATTTTCGGTAACGCTTTTGCGATAAATGACGTATGTTTGCACCGTTCAAGTCACACAAGGTACTGACAGACCGAAAGAGGGTTTGCGTTAACGTTGCGTTGCCAAGGGGAGGTGCGTTGCAAAACGAAAACCGTTGGACGTGCGGTAACGCAACGTCGACGGAGGTATGTGTATACTACCAAACACATGTCACGTAAACCACACCGCAACTGCGGTAATGCAGCGTCAACGCACGTTGAAAAAACGCGTGTGTGCACCGGGCCTAAACATGTAACGACCTATATTACGTAGGCCTAAGGAATTTTGCTTTATCAGCCATATAATAAAAAGAACATGACAGTTTTAACTGAAATAAAGTGAAGGTTTTAGAAGTAAAAAGTGAAATGCGAATTAACTAATCTTTATAGAGGAGAAAAACTTACCGAAAAATGTCGAAATTTCCTGAATCTCAGTGTATATGTTTATCAAATTCCATGATTTTCCTTAATTTTTCCCTGCCTTTTCCAGTCTTTATATTTTCTCTGAATTTTCCCTGACTTTTCCAGACTTTATATATTTCCTGAATTTTCCCTGACTTTTCCAGACTTTATATTTTCCCTGACTTTTCCCTGAATTTATATATTCCCTGAATTTTCCCAGTTTTTCAAGTAGAACAGTCACCCTGTGTTGGCTCCGTAACAGAATGAACAAAAAACATAAATCAATCAATACGAAACAATATTTGTTGTTTGTTGCTGATCCCAAAAACCACGTCTCTCGGTGAAGCCCGAGACCACTAGGCTCAAATTCCAACACTCAACTATAGTTAAAACATAAAATGCCCACGGACAAATTAAATAAAACGACATGCATATCCCGACACACATTCTTGCAAAACAGTGAAACTCAAGTGAACGATCTTTTGGGCGAAAAAAAAAAATTCGTTTTTAACATTCATTGGTCAAAGTTTTAGATTGGAGGTGAACTGTGTAGAGAATTTTTCATCGGTATGTTTTAAAACAATCGCCACAGTAAAGCCCCATGGAGTTGCTTGGCGCGATTCCTATGAAGAAAATCGTGGAATATTCAGGAAATAGAAACCAAAAAACTACATTAAACAACAATGAAACGAATAGACAAGCCTGTTTAAACAAAGGAAATAAAACAACACCATTAAATATATGCGTTGCAACATAGCCGCGTCACAACAAGGTCTTAAACCTGTGAGGTATAAGAAGGGAGGTCAAAACCTGGCGCCCCGCTGTTCAGGAAACTTCGAGTACAAGCTCTTTTTTTCCTGTTCGTATTATCCACTATGAAATAACCTGTACGCTTCAAGTGTTATCCTAGTGTTGGCTAGTTTGCCGTATACTTTCAAAACTAGTATCCAAAGAGTATCGTAATGCAACAGCAGTTTGAAGTATTCTCTGAGTGGCGCAAGTTAACCCTTCCTCCCCCCACCCTTTTACCCAAAGATAACTTTTTCTTCTCCTACTTAAAATCTTCTTTTCTGGAGTCAGGCCTTAAATTTTGCCTAGAATCTTCTTGCTTCGTAGTTTACTCGTTTTGGCCTAAAAAAAGTATAAACTAGGTTAAATGTTTAACCAATCCACTCAAAACCAAAACTGTTATAAAAGAAGCCGCCAAGTTTTCAAAGAGGGTCGGCCTTTGAAAGTAGTGATATCATTCAACCAGGGTTTGCAAATAGGTGGTTCACTAAGAGACAGAATATCTTTATCTTTTATTGCAAAGGTGTGGTCTTTTTTTTTTTTTTTTTACGGTACACGAATCCAAACTGAATTATCTGCCCCACCACGATAAAAGGGACAATTTTGCTGGAAAGAAGATTAGGAAACAAAATGCACATCGTCAGCACAGGTGGAACGTGTTCTTTATGGAGAAAAAGTGTCCTCAATAACGTGACGCGGACATTTTTTTTATGTAGACTTACTGTTCTTGCAGTCTAGTGTAAGTGGCGAGTAATTTTGAACAGGTGGTGAGTTGATTAGTTTTAGTAATCTTCGTCTGCCACCAGAATATTAGAACTGTATGAATATTTACCATTCCGTGAGTTTGTAGTATGTGTTCTTGATTGAATGATTAACGTTAACCTCGGGAGGGCCAAGTGAAGGGGGATGCGCTGAGTGAGTGAGCGAAGCGAACGAAAATCGGGGTTTGTTAGCCAGTGCGCTAAAAAATCGGGTTAAATAGACTTAAGCATGTGAAACATGGACATACAATAAGCCAAACCACGTCCATTTGGCTGGTGTAACGGCTAATTGGGCAATGGCAAACGTAAAAATTATGAAGTAGAAAATTTATAGACACTCCAGAAAAAAAAGTAAAGGTGACTATTAGACAGTGGAATTCTTTGTATCAGAGGCCTATGAAAGTTGTGATATCCACCCAAAACTGGTATAAGAGCAGCCGCCAATTTAACAAAAAGGGTCGGCCTTTCAAAGTAGTGATATCATTCAACCAGGGAAAGGTCGCCATGGTTAATCCTATTAGCCAAGTTAATCGCACGGAATAATACTTTGGACGTTAAATTAAAACTTGAAGATTGCTAGTTGGCTAGCTAACTACTATAGTGGCCCGGAAGTCATATTAATTTCCATAGACTTTAAGAAGCCGCTTGTGAACGAATCAGAAGACCTAACGAAATGAAAGTTGCTGTGATCTTTGGGCGACATTAGTTCTGCATACCTTTGGTGGTTTGGGAACTGGAGGCTCTTTGGGTTACAGCGAGCTAACTGGCGCGTTAGGGTTGGATGTCTGATGAGTGGAAACTTGGCTTGGTTTTAATATCACCGACGTTCAGTGGCTGAAACTTTGCGATTTTTTTTTCTTCTTACAATTCATTGTTTTTGGTTTAGATAAGCACTAAGCAGCATTGCTGGAAACACCGGTTCTCGTCAGATCACCGAAGTTAAGCAGCATTGGGCTGGATTGATACTTGGGTGGGTGACCACCTGGGAGTCTGGCTGTTGCAGACATAGGGCCTTACGGCTTCGGGCAGATGACCAGGAGTGGTTAACGCTCGTTAAACCCTTTAAACCCTTTTTTAAGCACTAAGCAGAGACGTTTTATTTTTAACGATATTTTTATAACTTTTTTGCGGGTTAGGTCTACTGTTTATTCACCAACTCTTACTGCGTGTTACGGGAATTTTGAGTTTAAATTGGCTTGACATTTGTGTGTGTGTGTGGTTTTGGTAAAAAACTATAGCGCGGGAATGCTGTGCAAACCCAACATGTTGCTTATTAACAAATATGACCTCCAGAACGAAGCTTTTTAATTTTAGACAGCTTACCACCAGACAGATTGCCAGATTGCCAGATTGACAGATTGCCAGATTGCCACCAAATGACAAGCTACAGCATCTACATCCGTTTTCCGATATCTGATCCTATCTAGCCCTTGCTTCCGACAGACGAGGAACACACAAATAAATTTCTTTTCACACAACAAACAAGCCGCGTGCCTCCTTAATTATGGAGTGTAAAGTTGGTGTGCCTACGTGCACCAGGGAGCAAGCGGTAAAGTTAAGCCTAACGATATCACGGGCTCTTTTTTCTATATATCGACCGTCTTGAAACGCAAATTTTGAACCGGTAGATGGGCGCCATCTAGTGACAGTGATATCGTTAACCTTGCCCGCTTCCTCTCTGGTGCACGTGGACGTACCAACTTTACATTCAATAATTAAGGAGGCATGCGCCTTGTTTGTTGTGTAAAAATAAACTTCTTTGCGCATTCCTTCGCTTGTTGCTATCAAGTGCTACATAGAACTAAATAATGGTAGACTGCGCTAGAGGCTGCAACATGTCATTCGGGGAATAGGTACCGTTAAGGTACAGCATGATACATGAGCTATATGGCGCGTTCATTTTTGCGTTTTAGGATGTTCAATATGGTCAGAAATTGAAATGTACATCTTTCATTGCTTATTTACAGCCCTTCAAAAACCCGTGCCAACATTCATTTGGTTTTTTTCCTACTATTTTCGTCACGGTAATAGTTAGTTACCCAAGAGTTACCTAAATTAGGAAGCGATGCTCGAGTAACAGCAGGTGTGTGAGTCAGTATTGACCGTGATGACGTCATAGTTTTATGCGTAGACAGACGTGTTAGTAAGCTGCCAGTTTTACACGTGACATTGCTGTCTGTAGGTCAACGCTACCTAGTTAGCACCACGGCAAACCGGACTCGTTTACAAGGTTTGTCCAAAGTTCCTTAAAGGCGCATTTTCAGCTTTTCCAACTCCTAGAAGCAGCATCGTGGAATCTTCAAGCAATATAAAGAAAATAGCGGTAAATAAAAAATGGAACAACACTATTCGCAGCAACGCCGCGATTTTCATAACTAAAACGAGATCTCGCGACCCACATCAGACTGTTGCATGACGAAGAATCTGGAACGAGGATGCTGTGTTTAGAGTATGGGAAACGCTATCGAAATGGTGTACAGGCGCTTTTAATGCACTCTCAAAAATTGCTACAGTACTGAGATTGCTTTAGACGAATAGGTTCAGTTTTTGCCCCATAGGTTCAAACTGAGTGCCTTCCCCTCCCCAGTCGCATCAGATTTAAAAATTGTATTTCAATTTCTTTGGAAATTAGGTCCGCAACGAAAGTTAGAAAAAATAATTGCATTTGTAGGTCATTCCGCACTCCGTCCTCCCCCCCCCCTCCCCGTCCCTTAATTTTTTTTCATTCCCTTACCTCCTTCCCTCCCTGTCTCCAATTAAATTTAAACTGAATCCTCAACAATTTTTTTCCCGGATCGTCTCATTTTTAGTCCCAACTTCGAAGCAATTTTTCGTTGAACGATAATGCGGTTGCATAATTACTAAAAATAATTACTAATAATCTAGCCGCCTTCCCACGTCAGAATTGTGTACCACCTTGCTCCCCATATCCAGCTCAAGCGCGGAAAAACGCCAACGAGAAAGAAAATAGTCTTGGAAAAAATGCCAAAGAAAACAGGCTATACAAAAAGCAGAAAGAAATAAAATCTGATGTAAAAAAAAAAAACCGCAGGAAAAAAGGCGAAGGAAAATAGAGGTCATAGGTTAGGTTAAGTTAGCTGCCTTGGCTCGAATTTGAGCAGGCAGGGAAAGAAGTTTCACCATGAAACCACTTTCGTTAGGTGTTTTTTTTTTTTTGCGGCTATTTTTCCATTGGCTTTTTTTTTTTTTAATCTTTTCAGCTTTGTATCCCGCGTTTTTCTTCTGCGGCTTTTGTTCTGTCGGATTTTGTTTCTGCTGCTTTTTTCCCTAAGGTTTTGTTCCCCCTTGTATCCCCACAGCGATGCACTAAGAATGATAAAAGATTTTGTAGAGCGCTAACTAGGGATGACCGTTCTGCAAGGCGTTGTTAATAAGCCTTAATAGCCCGGCTTCTGGAATAAGTTTATTTTTTTCCCCTTCTTCCGCTGTCATGATTACGTCTTGTTATTTTTGTCTTCATTATTCGGAGTTGAATACAGCCAGAAAATTTGAAAAAAAAAAGTAAAAAAAAAAAAAAGCCCAAAAAAAAAAATTGGAAGAAAAATGAATGGAGGGCGGATCGATCGTGGTTGATGGGCTGATCACTATCGAAACCAGAAGTAATTGACCGAAACTCGGTAAATCGTTTGAACGTATATCGGACAGACAGAACAAGTTGATGATAGTATAGCAGAAAAGGACAATGAGTCGTTGTTATTTTTTTAATGTTCTTTTTTTTTTAACGTGAGAACTGGAAAGCGAAAGTGGAACTTCGTTAACAATTGAAGTTTGGGAATTGGTCAACATACTTATCAAGTGTTTATTTTACGGTCTGCCTTAGGATGCATTTAGCAGAGTAAATTTTCTCGCTCGCTGGCTTTGTTTTTTAAGCAAAGCTTAAGGCTTAAAGGGACACCCGGCCTACCTTATAACATTCTGCCTGCCTTATAACAGTTCGCACTGGTAGCCTTCCGCTCAAATACGAACACCAAGTTCATCTGAGATATACAGCTCTGCGTTCTTCGCAGCGAAGAACGTAGCTACTGTCTCATGAGGCATTGTTCCTAATAGACGAACTAGGATGAACGCATTAATCATGTCGTCACAAACCAGAATGATTCTCATATTTTAACATCACAATTTATGATTTTCTAGTTTAGTGTCTTACAATTTTGCTTCGGCGATCTATTGGAATAATTATTATTAATTTTTACCGCATTACGCTTTTAGATTTTTGATCTCATGGTAATTATAAGCAAATTAGTACATGCACACACAGAGATGAAACGTCATGGTTATTGTAGGCGCGCAAAGCATCATATAGTTACGGGTCGTTCGTAAATAAAGTCCCATTATAATCAACAGCAAATCTCTTAGACGCCACATTTTAAGACGGATTTTTAGCAAGGGAAAGACTAACGGTAAGTAAATAGACCTTTGGGGCCGTACTTGATGTGGAGGATCGAGAAAAATGGCGCTGGGAGGTATATCCCTTTAAGGCAAAGCTTGTTTAGCCAAACTCAGCGGTCGTTTCTAGTGGTGCAGTCTTGAATTTGTTTCGGGGAAAAAATATAAACTGGAACTCAACAAGCGACTTCTACAACTAGTTAGTCACAACCGGTCTTCTGTATACTTCTGCCACTTCCACAACGAAAATGTTCAGGCGCACACCTCTACCACAGCGATCTCTAGCATATAATATTAAAGTAGTAACTATATCACAAATGCCGCTTAAAAATGTGTTGGCTTTTAGGCCTGGTTTTAGAATTTAGGCTCAATTTTCAGCGATTAGGCCTAATTTTTTTTTACAAGCCGTTTTAATTTTGCAACTAGCAGTTAAAGGAGAATTGGGTTCGACACTAGATCTATTCATTTATGCAACAGTGTCGAGACTTCTAGGCAAAAAAATTTGTTACCTGGTGTTTTAATTTCGCAAGTAGTAGCTAACGGAGAATATGGTTCGAGAGTAGGTCTATTCATTCATGCACTATGGAGTCGAGAGTTTTTTTTTAATGAAGCTAATGCGTGTCGTTAACGAATTTTTTTTTTACGGTTGCTTCTCTTCATGTAGTGGTTAAATGCGACGATCAAGTGTTATTTCATTGAGTTACCTCGCGAATGCCAATTAGCTGTACGGAAACAACGACGTTTTTATTTGCCGTGTTTTTTAAAGTCCACTTGACTACCATTGAAAAAGTGGCGACGGACGGACGGACGAAGTCGTTGATCAGTCTTCCCAGACGTTTCGGCTGTACAGAAGACTAAGGGGCCATTCAAGTATTACGTCATCAAGAAATTGGCCATTTTTAACCCCCCTCCCCCCTCGTCATCTAACGTCATCAGTTGCTCAACATCCTCCCCGCCCTCCAGTATTACGTCATTTCTAACTTGACCTTGTATTTCCCTGTGTCTTTCTGAGGACTATTTTTTTTTTTTGCAGTTTTCCACCCTTTTACTGGGGTAACGGTGCTTACGTCATCAACTGGCTCCCCCCCCTCCCCCCTCGTTATCAATCGTCATCAACTGGCTCCCCCCCTCCCCCTTTCTAATGACGTAATACTTAAACGTCCCCTTAGATGAAATTGCAAAAGAAAATGGGGAGGGGGGGGAAGCTCTCAGCCCTGTAAGACAATTCTTTTTCAGCAATTTCAGCACCACTGAAACAATGAAAACCAATGTTCAGAATATTTCAGAATATGTTCAGACCAATAGGAGGGGGGGGGGCATTTCCCCTGCCCACGCCCGAGCCAAGAAATGATTTAAAGGAGGTGCATATGGTAATTTTATGCCTCTTTCCCCTCCGTGAGTTAAGTACTACAATTGTTGTATTAAATATGGTGCAATTAATGATTATTAGGCTTTAAAATGCATTTTCAGGTGAAAACATAAACAAATGAAAAGTGAAATTTTCAAGAGAAAAAAAAATAGAACAGGCTGTACATTTGTTAATATTATGAGCTGGAACAATTAAAAGTATTTCATTTCCTGGTGTTCATTAAAATAAATTGTTTGCTTTAACATTAGCAGATAGACTGGAAACACAAAAGAAAAATGTAACAGGAATTAGTGTTTTTTTTTTAAAGTGGACAAAAAAGAAAAAGAAAAAATCAATACCCCATGAAAAAAATTGAAATGTTTAACACGCCCTTTGGCATATGTTAACAGTTACACCCTATGCGCCCCCAGTGAGTCGATCTCCCCCCCCCCCCCCACCCCCAAGTACATCACAAACCAGTTTGTAGAAAAATTAATCCATTCTGAAAACTCATGCGAGGTTTGATTAAACTGAAAAAAAAATTAAAACATAATTTTAGCCTTCTTAATGACTTTGATCTACACAAAGACACTTTCTTTAGCGAAGTCTTTCTTCGTCACGTGCGCGTGATAAACGGTTACGCACGCTCCTGGTCTCAACCGAAGTGGGCCACGTGACTCACGCATGCTTCAGGTAAAAATACCTGACAGCCAATAAAAATTTGATCATAAATCTTCACAGAGCCATCAGGGCAACGTTTTTTTTTTCATTTTCCCTTTTCCCTTACAGCGTTTTAAACGAGAACGTGCACATATTGCACCCTTTTGGCTTCCCCCTGTTCCCCCCCCCCCCCGAAAGAAAAGGCTCTTGGGGGGGGGGGAGAGCGTTCACAAATAACGTAACACTTTTTTTCTAGCAATTTAGACCTCCGCCCCCCTTTTAACACCAGTTTAGCACTTGGCGTGACTTCCCAACCTGAAAAAAACTTCTCCAGGCATTCTCCCTCCCTCCCCTCCCCCATTGCAGATTTTTCTTGAGGGGGGTGGGGGGTCGAATTCGTTTTTATGGACTGTATGTATTCAATACTTATGACCAGTGATTTTGAAAAGAAAAATTAAGTTGCAAACGGAAATATAGTTATATATAAAAAAAAAAATATAGCAAAAATTAATTTTGCAAAAAAATAGCGTGTTACGTAACACTTCATTGTTTCCACCTCCCCCAGCGTAACAGATGGTAAACACGGGTGTCCACTTTAGAGGTTGAAACAAAGGAGAGTAGTTTTTTTTCTACATCTCTGGGTCTTCATTCTCATAAATAAGTAGCAAGTAACAATCGTAAGCAAAAAGTAACATTTCTGAACTAACAGCATCGTTTCGTCTCGTCTTGTGGACAGTGCATCACAATCACTTTCTGATACAGTGGAACCTCGATTATCCAAACACCCTGATTATCCAAACTCCCATTCTTACAAATATTCAGAAATTTGCCGTTTTTCAAGGAAGGGATACGCATTGACTTAGCTTTATTTACGTTCCTGGAGTCCGTATATTCAAATTTTTTTTTCAGTAGTCGTGTACAATCACGTATAGTTCCCAAACACGAAAACTAAGTAAAGGAATAGGTTTTCCTCTTTTATTTTGCATGTAAATTGGATTATCCAAATTTCCGATTATCCGAACACCCTTTGGTCCCAACTAGTTCGGATAATCGAGGTTCTACTGTACGTGTGAACTGTTATTTCTCTTCTTCCAACGCGCAGTAGCACTGTCCCATTTCTTTCTGATTGGAGCGCAAATTGCATTTTCCGTGGAACTTAGTTTTAAACTTGAGACAGGTGATTTTAATTCCATTCCCATCCTTCAATCGAACCACAGTCCCAATTTCTTCCAATTTCTTCAAGTAAGCTTCTTACAGCTTAACGAGCCAGAAAAGTCTTTTCTATCGTGTCATACATTGTAGCATTCGGTAGTCATATCGGCTTACGGAACTCACACCTCGACTCTGTTGTTACAGTCTCATCTGTTACGGGCTTTAAGAAGATGACAGATACATATTTTCATGGAAAAAAAATGATTTAGTTGTTTTCACTTTACGCTAGAATCGTGAAGTATAAGTTGGGATTCTGTCTTGGAATGGGTACTTCGATTATATACTTCATATTAAATTTATTCTCTTAATTCTTGTAAAAATTTTCATATGTTTTGATTATACATTGAACTAATTAATTAGAATCTTTATAATAATCTCGGAGACCGGCTAAAAAGAAGGCTAAAAGGAAAACCACTTCTCACCTCCTCACGCCCGCATTGAAAATGCACTCTCCCACTCTACCTGCATGGAGACAGGAGGCAGGCATGAGTGGTCGATCAACTCAATAAAGGGTTCAATCTGACAAGTCGCCGGGAAGAGTGCCGGAAAAATGTCCCGGAAAATGTTTCCGTAAACTTAATTCATGACCGGCCCCGTGCATAGCACAAGCTTCCTCTAGTGAATTCATAATTGTTCCGACGAGGGAAGGGGGGGGGGGGAATTGAGACTTAATGGTGCGTCGACATCTAGGTTATTAGCGCCAACCTCAGTCACAGTGCAGTGGTCAGTTCCGACTAGGCCACCCCTTCTGTTTCGCATGAACTAATATATACGCACATGCATATATATACATATTTTGTATTGTCTACTATGCCCCATTCCTTTGGGATGTGGTATTGTTATTATTACTATTGGTATTTTTTTTTTTATGATGTACTCAAAATTTGCATTTGTTGCATAAGTTGGCATTTGTAATTTTTGTGTTTTTTGTTATTTTTCTATGAGGTAGCCAACACGCTCTTGTGGGGTGAGGTGGCATACGGCATTTGTACTGTTTACCTGATTCAATAAACCAATTCTTATTCTATTCTTATTCTATTCCGATTCTTATTTTAAACTAGAGGAAGCCCGGGCTTTGCACGGGGCCGGTCACATTTCCCGGGACATTTTCCCGGCACTCTTCCCGAAGACTTGTCAGATTGATCGACCACTCATGCCTGGCTCCTTTTTGGCTGCACGTAGAGTGGGAGAGTGCATTTTCAATGCGGGCGCAAGGAAGGGAGAAGTGGTTTTCCTTTTTGCTTTCTTTAGGCTTTCCTTTTCCTTTTAGCCGGTCTGCGATATTATTATAAAGATAAATAGATAAATAAAAATTCTTACTCGCATAATCAGCAGGACATGTTAGTTTCTCGGGACTTATTTTTTTGTCAGAAAATAGATTTCTCCCAGTCCGTCTAACTGGCGTTCCTTGAGGGTAAGAAACACTGTCATCTTCTACGAACTTAAAGGTTCATTACATGGTTTCACTCCTACAGTTACTTTCCAATTTCTAACGCTTCATACAGGTGTAAGACTGTTCAACGTGAATCTCAATTCATGAAGTCTTGAGTCTTCTTAAACGTAAACAAATAGAATCGTTATTTTAACATTCACTTGTCTCGTAGTATTGGGTTATTTAATGCCATAAGTAAGCAAATCGTGTTTCTTTTTGTATAATAAAAAATATTCAGACCATATAACCCACTGAATTCCCTGTTTCAGCAATTAAAAGTAAGATTTTTTGTTAAAACGGTTGGTCGTATAAAAAAAAAAGTTGTTTCAGTTTTTTGGTAGAGAATGAATCGCTAAACACAAAAAAAAAATATACGTTAAATTCGTTGATTCGTTCAGGAATTATGAGAAAAAAAAGACGTAATTTAGCCGTCATTTCGGCCCTATTTTCCAATATGGCGGATCGTCATAGCAATTGAGGAGAATGCCTGCACTGCTTATAATTTTTAGTTTGATGTAATCATCATTCCTGGTAAGTTTCACGCTTTTATGGTTAAAAAACAAAAAAAAAACACAATTTCATTTATGGATGGAGACGTATCCTCCAGATCTAGACACACGCTACTGTGTCGCGCCAAGTTAGGCAACAAACATCACAACAAACATCACATCAATTCAATTGTCGAGGTTGTAGACCATTGTAGCGCGACGCCATAGCATCAGTGTCTTATATCCTGAAGCGTAGTTGGGCACATTTCAGGTACTTGGGGAAAAATAATATTGCGACATTAAAAGCCTAAATTGTGTTGAAATCGAGAGCAATGACCGACCTGACAAAAATTAACTCGTGTAGGAATACCAGCTAAGCTGCTTTCAATGCAAAACATGACCCTCAATAACGTTGAAAATGTGTTACTAGTTGCTAGCTAGCTAGCTAGTCCGCTCATCCCCATGTTAAATCCCATAGGGTGATTATTCATCGATACCGAGATAACGGGAAAGCTTCAAGCTATGAAATTGGACGAATGGGTGCAGTACAATACGAACTGCGTACCTTTTGTGGTTTGGAGCCTGGGGGCGTAATGGGGATGGCATGGGAGGGCGCGTAAGTACGAAAATATTGTTATAACCATTGTTAGTATTGTCGGCATCGTCTCTCATTGGACGGCCAAAGTTCGGACAATGAGAACGTGTATACTGACGTGCGTTCCTAGACGCACACTAGTGTATCACTATAAATCTAAACAACGTTGCAAAGAAATTGTATTCACGTCCAATTCACGAAAAATAAACAAAACTGTAAAAACAAAGCAAAATAAACAAAGCCAAAAACTGCTAAAGAGGCCACCAAGTTGAGAGTGGTTCAGCCCTTCAAAGGAGTGATATCATAATACCAAAACTAACTAAATAAAACAAATTACAACAAATTTAAACCAAACCCAAAACGTATAAAGAGGTGACTAAGTTGAGAATGATTCGGCCTACAGGCAAAAGGTAGTAATAAATTGTTGAAAACCAGTTTCTTGTTGACGTGGCACTTTATTACACATCTGCACAGTAGTGGAGTTGAGTATAATGCACAATTAAAAAAAAAAAAAATGATATCATATTAAAAACCAAAACTGGTAAAAGGGGTTTCCAAGTTCCGAATGGTTCGGCTCTTCAAAGAAGTGACATCAACACACCAAAACATTCGCCAACTTAATCGCACCGAAAAGTACTTTGGACGTTAAATGAAAACTTGAACATTGCTACCATAAATAGCAATGTTCTAGTTTTTATTTAATCTTCGAACTATTAAGCGGCGCGATTAAATTGACGAATGTTTTGGTGTGTTGATATCACTCCTTTGAAGGGCCGAACTATTCGGAACTTGGCGGCCCCTTTTACCGGTGTTGGTTTTTGATTGTATATAGGCATACCGTAAAGGAGGCTACGCACTTACTGTTGTTAAGGTGGGCCAGTTCCGGCTCAACTTTTTTTCATACAGAAACATAATTGGCAAAAATGTTTAGTCAAGGACCTACAACCCTTCATAGGCAAACGATTTAGCCATAAACTGTTTAATAACAATGCCTACAATTTGCTGGCACGTCTTCTAATCGAAATCATGAAAAATCGACTAATATTTTAGTCACTTACGGCCATACGATGAAGGTGATAGGCATGACCCGTTCAAATAAATGACTGGAGTGGGACGAAACGTCATTTAACAATAGCTCACAACGCAAGCCCCTTTTTCTCCCCAACTGTATTTCAATAACTGCTTTATGCATTACATGCATAAGCAGTTAAAAAGAATAAAATGAACGGCTGAACAGGTGTGGTATGTGCTGACACCAAGCGGCGAATTACCAAACTATAGCGAAGATACAGATGAAGGTTCCAAAGTCTGCTACCCGAGGACGGCACTTACCAACCCTATCAGGTAGCTATTTGTGTCGCTTTCTGACGTAGCATTGCGGAAGGCAAAGCTGTTTCGTCATTGCTGTAGGAGGCTCTGGTCTAATACATGCCGCCATGCAAATTATGCCTGAATAATTGTAGGGTAAAGAAACTGCTATATTTCAGATTGCTTTATCGGAGAAATGCACGGTCGGCCTAACTGTAAATTCGATAACAAATTGTGAGTCATCCTAACTTATCAACCCATTTATCTTCCTTGTAAACGTTATCTCTAGTTTCTTTTGACCGTGTGTGAAAGTTTACGTTTTGTTTACTCTCCAGGATTTCACGGAATTCTCTCTTTTGTCATTTTTATCTCAGGGTGCAAGGGTGAGTGCTAACGCGACCTTGAAAATGATAGACAAAGTTAATAATCTCTGGCCGTAATTTGATCGGTGAAATGAGCATTATTAGAGTCGATTTAGACGCTTATGCGTACGGTTTGTCTGTCTGGGTGTCTGTCTGTGTGGGTGTGTTCGCGCTATAACGTTTTAACAAATTGTCGGATTTCTGTCAAATTGTACACACAGATTCTATGGCACATTTCCAAGTCTAAATTCAAAAATGGGTCGAATCCGTCGGGGAAATCCTCCACTAGAAATAACCAAAGATTTTCGTTTGTTGCAAACGAATGGCGTTCGTTGTTTTTTCTTCAGCCGACTGACGTCAACCATCCACGACCAATGACTGAGAACTATCTAGCTTTCGTCAGCGGCTGACGTCACCACCAACCGACCAATGACTGGCAACTTACTTAAATTATTCTGCAGCTCACTGACGTAGGTATGCGGCGCCACTGACCTCGTACGTACGAACTGGATAACAAGCATAGTCATGTCGGCATGCCAAATTAGCGTAAACTTGGGCTACTTGTTTGGACAATCGTTCATGACTTTTATGCTTGGTACTTTTTTTTTTGGAGGGACGGGGAGGAGAAATATTTAAAACAACTTCTACTATGACATTTATTTATTTTACGGGGGGGGGGGGGGGAGAGCGAATTCAAACTACTTTTGGCCAATGACTGTGCTATCTAGTTATTTCGTTCATATCAGTCTTGCCGTGTGGCAACGTCGCCGTCGCTCGTCGGATAAATGAAATATTCAAAACGCCGAGACTAAACGGTTTGGAGGCCTCCCGTGTCATAAAACTGCCAAACCTTGCTGAATATTTTTAGTGTTGATTCAGTTCAGTGGTGTTCTAATTAAATTTACAGTTTAAAAATGAAACTGATAGAAGAATTGTATGTAGTACGGTTGCGTAAGCGCCGTGGTACCGCGGCCAAGAAATCATTTGGATGTTTGAATTGTATTAGGAGGGGTAATTATTCACACGTGTTTAGACAATTAGTAGCCATATCGATCGCTGTATTCGCAAGGGAGAACTAATCGACTCTCACTACAATTGGTTTAAACAGGTTTATTTACATCCAGCAAACTCTGTTTCACAACTTTTTTTTCTCTTTTTTCTCTTTTTTACTGTACCTGTGTTCACTTGGACGTATAAGAAACAATGCTGTAGTTAGAAAATTATAAATAAATAGCGCCTGTCGCAGCAGTCGGGTGCTGCAGTAACGGCTACTGTGCGGCCATGTAGACGAGGAAGTTTCTCGTGTCAAACGTTGAAACTTGTTTCGTCTAAACTAAGTTTCGTCTGAAACTTGTTTCGTTCCCCCCCCCCCCCCCCCCGCTAAACCTTTGCTGGGCAGCATCTAGGAATGGGCACAATTCCACTTCAATGGGTTTGACAAGGTTCCCACCAACCTGGAAAACCTGCAAAACTCAGGGAATTTAAACTACGTTTGAAACTCGGGGAGAACTCAGGGAATTCTTTGATTTTTTTTAAACAAAAAACTGGAATACTAAGGGAAAAAAAATTAAGATTTTAAATAATGTATTTCCCATCTAAAAGCTTCAGCCTTTTTAACGCAAAAGTGGTAAAATATGTTAAAAATATTCCTTCCTAAAATTATGGCAAATAGCCTGGAAAATGACTTCATCTACTCTGGAAAACTCAGGGAAACTGATTTCAAGATTTTGGACTTGAACCCTGTTTAAGTCATCACCTTGACATCAAATGAATAGCAAGTCAAATCGAATCCATTTCAACTTACACGTATCGTTGATAAGCAAGTCAATTCCCGATCAATTCCAACCATGTCACTGCCATGGTTCAATGCAATTCAAATCATTGCCGTATTTTGTATTTGCTATTTCAATTCATTTCCAGTCAATTGATTTTCGTTTCTCATTCTCATAATCAATTCCAATTAAGTGACTTGCTGTTGATCCAGTCTTGAGTTCCAGTCAATTCCCGGTTGATTCAGGAAATATTTTGACCAATTCCATTCAATTCCACCCAATTATGCCTAAGTCCAGCACAATTTCAGGTAACTTCTGACAAATGTAATATGGTATTGCCGTAAATTTAGACGATTTTGGTGAATTGGGGCCGAAATTGGGAAAATTGATTTGGATTTTGTGGAATTAGCCTGAATTTCAGGTTGAATCAAATCAGGTCGAAACAAGGAATTTTAAGTCAAATAAAAATCAAATCAAATCAAATCTAGGCAATGCCAATCCAGTGGCTGACTTGGCAAGTCAAGTCAACCCGAGTACAACATGGGGTGAATCGTTGGTCATCCAGTTAGTTTATAATTTCGGCAAAAACCCATGCAAGTCAAGTCCAAATCAAGTCAAGCGGAATTGAAGATTAATAAAGTCAGTTCCATGAATTCATGACCTGGAACTGTCCAACGTAGAATGAATTCCACCAAGTCCACGAGGGAAGTGGAATTGAGTAAATTAATTCCAAGTCCGGAATTGCCTTGAGCGCCCGTCACTGACAGCACCCGACTGCTGCGACTGGCGTTTGTTTTCTAGGTTTTTAGATCCAGGTTTTAAACTATTCGTGATTATGGAAGTTTTGCTGAGAAGATTTGCCCTCTGGAGTTGACTAGCTGATCACACGTCTGAAGACGACATATAACCCTGTACCCGGGTCACAGAACCTGCCGCTCGCAAGCTTTCTCGGCGACTTTGAGGAGAGAGACATTGGTAAATAAAACAAATAACAGAATAAAAAAATCCCGCCACACGTTCTGATTCTGAGCTTTGGTGCTGTTGCTGTTTCTACAAGATGATGATGCTTAAAGGGATATAACTCCCAGCGCCATTTTTCTCGATCTACCACATCAAGTACGACCCCAAATGTCTATTTTCTTATCGTTAGTCAATCCCTTGGTAAAAATCCGTTTAAAAATGTGGTGTCTGGGAGATTTTTTGTGGAATAATTGTTACCTTTATTTACTGTATCCTACACGTGTATGATGCTTACAATAATCATGACGTTTCATCTCTGTGTGTGCATGCACTAATTTACTGATAATTACCATGAGATCAAAAATATAAACGCGTAATGCGGTGAAAATTAAAATTAATTATTCCAATAGATCGCCGAAGCAAAATTATGAGACACTAGCCTAGAAAATTATAAATTGCGATGTTAAAAATACGAGAATCATACACAATCGTTGACTTGATGCCGTATCGTGTATATTCCCAAAGCCAACCGAGACAGCAGCTACGTTCCTCGCTGCGAGGAACGCAGCTACCACCCCAGCCGACCTTGGCTCTGGTAAATGCGCGGATGGCGATCTGCGCGTAGCTGTTATAAGGCAGCCGGGTATCCCTTTAATGCAGATGTTGCATGGATATAAGAGTAAAGGCTGCGCGGTTGCTTTTTGGCACCACAAACCTAGGTGATAACCATTAGCACTCGTATATTATTACTTTAAATGTCTAAAAGCTTGGTGGGTTCCATCAACATACCCCGACTTTGGGTATTTTGATGGATCTTTGCTGCGGTAGGTAGTTAACTCCTTTGGGTGCTAGTATGGACACCTTTCAACGTTTTTTTTTTTCAGATGTCTAAGTCGGAGACGCGGTTCAATCTCGGGTCCTCTTAGATTGGACGTGAGACGTTATCCCACTCGGTTGTGTTTTGCTCGCTTGTGCTCGGGAAACTCTCACAAAGCTCGCTCTTCGTCGCTGTACCTAGTTTTTTTTTTCATTCGAGTGTCAGGTTTTTCCTAGGTTCAGAGGCTAACGAAGCATATACAGTTCGTATTAAAGACTATTAAGACTTACAAACAGTCCGCATCAGACTATAAAGACTTATAAACAGTCCGTATTAAAAATTGCAAAGATTTACAGTCCGTATTAAAGACTGTAAAGAGCCTCATTAACTACTGAGTGAAAATTTGGTACGTCCTCGTGCACCTGGGGTAAAGGTTAGGGCCCCCACGCACTAGGCGACCAAGACGTGCGTCCAGTGGTCGTCGCGGCCAAAACATACGGTGACGTGCGCCGCAGCCGCGTCCGTTTTCCCTTGATTATTCCCGTTCACGTGATGAAAAATGAACGCCAGAGAGCAAGTATTGTCGCTCTGTGTTCGCCTGCACGCTGACCGCTCCAAGTGACTGGCCGTGGCGACCAGGTGCGCGGTGCTACATCTACCGTAAGCATTCTCATTGTCCGCAGCGACTGGTCATGCGGCTTGGCCACCTAGTGCGCGGTTGCCCTTAACGATGTCACTGCCGCTAGATGACGCTATGGTATGTTCAATCGGTGGTAGCATGGAACACATAATAAAGCGTGAAGAAATTAGGGATTAAACAGGACGGAAAGCCAAATGGGCTCGAGAAGTGAAATAATCCCCTTGCCGTCCTGTTAAATCTGTGATATTGTTAGCACAGGCAGCATGGGCTGGGCAAACGATAGGCCTACATGCGGGAACACTCGTGTCACCCCACGAGTACAGCGAGTGTTGTTCCGATATAATTATGTACCGTGTGCCGAGCACCTGTGGTCTAAGGTTAGGTGAGATGCCATAAGCCAGCACTAGTTTTTGCGTTTGAAATAAATAACACAACTTCCGTTTGAAATAAATATATACACAACTTTCTTTTGAAATAAATAACACAACTTTCGTTTGAAATAAATGAATAAATAACACAACTTTCGTTTGAAATAAATAACCTCGTAAGCACGTTTAATTTTTTTTTTGGGGGGGGGGAGGAATTTGCCAGGGGATAATAAGGGGAAAATATGTCCGCTGTCGTTTTTGAAGGGAAGATAATGTCCGTTTGTCCGGGCAGAAAACGTGAGGGGGGGGGGGGGGTAATGTCCACTGGCCTTGATAATATCTAGCGTGTTTGGGAAAAAAATTGCCCTGATTTTGCGCTCCCCACCCTTAGCGCAATTGGCGTTGAACAGCATTGGCAGTTTCTTTTAAAAATTTTGACTGGGTTAAAATTATAGCATTAATATTGGTAATGCAAGAAATTCTATTTATGGCCTGTTTTCGCTTAAATTTCTTTAATTTTTTGTCTCCACCCATATTTTATTTTAAGTAGAAAACAAATAAGATGACCTTAAATAACAGTTGAACCACATGAAAATGAAAAAAAAAAAAAAAAAAAAACTATGTACACTAAGTGGCAGTTTCACGGTTGCCGTCTTTTTTTTTTTTAATTACAAAGCAACAACTGCAAGTCTTGCAAAAAGTCGCAAAACAAGTTCAGTCTACGTTGCAGAGCTGCGTAAAATGGATTATGCTTAATCTAATTCCGGTTTTAAAATTCGTTTTGGAACGGTGTCTGTCGTTCGTTCTTCAACCGGTTTTGTTTTCTGGTTGTAGTTAGAAAAAGTTCTGATTTCGTCCTCTAGATGGCGGCACCATCTCAAAGAATTCTCGCTAACGTGAAACTATCCAGCAGGAAATGAAACCGAAAGTAAAACCGAAACCGAAGAGGCAGAAGAGTGTATCTGTGATTCTGTTTTATATAAGTACTTGTATATAGTATATAAGTCCATGTTTGTACGAAAAGTAATTCCAACTTTGTTTCTAATGTACGATTCACGCTATTGGAATATTTACTACTTTAATTTCGAAGTTTTGATTTCCGTTGGTGGTGAAAACGAGGGTGGAAAATATTTGGGGAGGAAAACGGAGGTGAAAAAAAAATTGGGGGTAATTCTAGGGTGGCAGAATTTATTAGCTTTACTTCCGTGTTACCCTGTAATCATTTATTAGTCTTTACACTAAGCTAAGAAATTCTTAAGAAATGAAAGTCTTACTAAATGTAGGCTTTAGGTGAGTTTTAAAAGTCAGCGGCTTGCGAGTTAGCTGCTTGTTATTTCAATTGGAAAGCGTTCGCCGCTGCCAAGCGACTCGCAAGCCGCTGACTTTTAAAACTCCACTTTTTGTCGCTAATTGCAACAATAAAACTTACTGTTCAGTCAGTTGTTATGCCAATTGTGTAATATCACCTTTCTTTTAAAGGGATATACCTCCCAGCGCCATTTTTCTAGATCCTCCACATCAAGTACGGCCCCTAAGGTCTATTTCCTTACCGTTAGTCTTTCCCTTGCTAAAAATCCTTTTTTAAAATGTGGCGTCTAGGAAATTTTCTGTTGAATATAATGGAACTTCATTTACTAACAACCGTCACTAAATGATGCATTGCACGCGTACAATAATCATGACGTTTCATCTGTGTGTGTACATCTACTAATTTTCTAATAATTACCATAAGATCTAAACTCTAATAGACTAATGCGGTAAAAACTAAAATTAATTATTCCAATAGATCGCCGAAGCAAAATTCTAAGACACTAGCCTAGAAAATTATAAATTGTGGTTTTAAAATACGAGAATCATTCCGGTTTGTAACGACACAATCGTTGACTTGATCCTGTCTCGTGTACTATTCACAAAGCCAACCGAGACAGCAGCTATGCGTGGAACGCAGCTATATACCATCCCAACCGACCTTGGCGCTGTAATTACTCGGATGATGATCTGCGCGTAGCTGTAATTTGTAAGCGGAGTACGATTTGTTTCATGGAGATTTTTTTTTTTACCTAATTATGATAATTATCCCGATTTGCGATTTTTATGTAAATTCGCAAACCAGGAAGGGTAATAAAAAAAAATCAATTTTCATTTTCATAAGTTTCATTTTCGCCTTAGGAGCAATGTGCGTGTAACAACAAAGTTATTACGGAATGTTTATTTTCGTATTTATTTTTATGTTTGTTTATTTTTGTAATTATTTTTAGGGGAAAATATTTTTTCTTAACTACGTATAATGAAAAACAAATTTGTTTAGCGGTTTACTAGAGGGGCAACACCGTGATTTCGAGGGCAAACGCTTGCAGACATCTTGGAGGAACACAGACCGGTATAACTCGCGTAAAAAATAGGCTGAATAGAGCAGTGACATTTGCCGCCATATTGGCTCCAGTATGGGTTTTGGAGGGCATTACTACAAGGTGCACTACATAAAAATGGAGGGAAAAACAACGGAAGAGCGGATTTCTTAGGCTTAAAATAACGTTGTTTTCTCCGACAACAAAAATCGCGCGTTTTAGGTCTAAGAAATTACTCTTTACAGCATCGGCTTCAGTATGACGCCCTTCTGTTTCTCTCTGCAGT